>VDFB02325384.1:0-30059 GCA_007258455.2 Sequoia sempervirens
AATTTGGATGCCAATTTAGATTCTATTGCTTCTATGAGACTTTTAGGAATCCACATGATTTTTGACTTTGATTTTTTCTTTGTGGGCCTTTGTGACCTTTGAAATTTTTCTTTTTGATTTATGGACCTTTGTGGTCTTTGAAAATTTCCTTTTTTCTTTGATGGGCCTTTGTGGCCTTTTAGTGTTTTTCTTTTGATTTTGGATCAAATTTTCTTTTATTTTTGCATGTCTCTTTGAGGAGACATGTTGATCCTTTGATACATGTGGATTTTTATATAGAAGCTTTTCATATTTGGCACCCAAATTGATTCCAAGAGCAATGGGAGGGGTGGATGGAGATGAATGATATGGAGGTATTATGGATGAGTTAATGTGGGTATAATTTTGAAAGGGAATCATGGATGTGTGCCTTTGTTGTTCTTGAGAAATAGGATATGGACCTAGGATAGAGGGAAGGTTTGATGGACTAGGATGGAGACCTAGGATAGATGGAATGTTTGGTGGATTAGGATGAGGACCTAAGATAGATGGTAGGTTGGATGGACTAGGACACTTAGGTGTATAATCAAGGCCATGGTGATATGGGTTTATTTGAACATAAATGGGTTCTAGGATACCTTGCTCATGAAGGCCTAATTGTTTTCCTTTGTAATTCATACTTTGACACATTCGTTTACCAATGGGATATGTATTGTTTGTGAAACAAGATGTGAGTCCATTTTGAGGAAGATATGATATGGATGAGAGGATAGGTGTTGGAAGTAAACCATAATGGATAAAGGTGGAGTATCCAAATTTATAGGTGTGAGGTTCATGGATATCTTGAATAGGTGTGATAGGCTCTTGAAATGGGGATGATGGGGTGTTTTCATCTTGACTTGTAAAAGGATCATGAAGTGGTATGAAAGGAATATTTTGATCATGAGAAGGATAATCATCTTCATGGGATGAAAGAGTATCCTTGAATGGAAGCATATTTTGGTCTTGATGAGGAAGGGAATCATGAGATTTTGTAGAAAGAATATCTTGATCATCAGTTGGGAAGAAATCATTAGATAGGATGGAAGAACTAGCATGCTCTTTTATTCAATAGAATCATGAGATGGTATGGATTGATTAGATGACATGGAAGAAGAACTTGGAAGGATACTTGTCTCTTGAGATGGAAGGGAATTATTTTGGATGAAAAGTGAAAGAAGGGGATCGTCATAAGATTCTTGAGAAATGGGATCTTGATCAAAGATTGGAAGAATTTGTGGAATTTTTATATCATTGGATGGAGTGGAAAGAATATTTTGATCTTGATGTGTAGGGGAGTCTATGCTAGCATGCTTTTGATTGAGAGATTGACATGAATCATTGGATATTGAAGATATGATAAAAAAAAGGATGATTGTATAGAATTGTTAACTTGAGAGAAAGAATATTGAGGTTTATTTTGGCTTATGGTGGATGGAGATAAATGCATGACATGACAAGATTGCTCAATATCATTTGTGTTTGAGGATTTAGATTTGGGCTTATTGAACTTTTGCAAAAATTCAACATTGAACTTGGATGATGTAGTTTTTGGTGAAGAAGGTCTCATGCTCATTGTTTGGTTAAGAGGACATGGGTAGATGTTTGGAAACAAATATCTCTTTGTGGTTGTTTCCGTTTGCATATCCCAAATTTTTTGTTGAAGTTTTTCCAATTGATGAGATAAATCATTCAATTGATCCTTATCTATTTCAGCCATGGTGGTTTTAGTTTCAATTTCCTGATCTTTGGATTTTTGACTCCTATTGTGAGGGATTCTTGAAAAATGTTGTGGATTTCCAATCTCTAATCATGTATTCTCAATTTTGATTTTGTATTTTTTGGATGATATTTTATCTGAATTTTAATGATTTTGGAATACACAACACTCAAATGAAGACAGTTGTTTTTAAGAGTTGTAATCTAAACAGAGAGTGTATGTTCAAAAGAACCGCACATGGTCCTATTTTCACTGGTTTGATAACAAAAATGCACTTCAGATATACTCACTCTTAAGGTCAAAAGGTCATCATTATACTCAATATCCCACAACTTAAAATTACATCGACTCACACAGCTGTGTCATCCCCTAGAGGGAACCTATTTTTTTGTCTTTTCTAGGTGCATACTCAAGGTTAGATTTCTCAATCCCATAAGAAAATGGTCCTTGGAAATGATATGGTGAGTGTCTTGGGGGAAGATTCTTCCCTCCCCTTGCACTGCAAGTATTACAATGTTTGGTTACTGACTCGGCTGGATACTACACTAGGTTCTTAGAAAGGGTTTCCATTCGAAGTGGCAAGTGATAAAATCCCTCAAGAGACCTCCCAACCTTTAGAACAAAGGTTTTGGGGATGGTTATCTTGCACACTTTTGGAAAAAGTGGGTTTCCCTAGATTTTCTTTAAATTTTATAGTGGGGTGGAAAAACCTGGCTTTGGTTTGAACCCACTTAGGTCATTCCCGTAGGGTGAGTACTTTTTCCCACTATAGCAGGCCTTCTAAAGGATGTAATAAAATTTGAAGAATGCATAAAAAGGACGAGTCTGGCTTTTTGGATCACCAAGTTAAGGGGAGAGCATATGCGTATCAACCATTCAAACACAAAAACCACTTGTTCAAATTTTAGTACCCAAATGAAAAAAATTCTAATCTATGTGAAGATGTTGCTTCACAGTGAAGATGTTGCTTCACAGTGAAGATGTTGCTTCACAGTGAAGATGTTGCTTCACAAAAAGACATGGTGTTCATTTTTAAATCCCAAATTGAAAAATCTAATGAGTACCCTAGATTGGTAAATCTTTAATCCAAAGGAAAATGTGACTATCCAAGGATTGATTCATTTTAAAACCAACTAAAGAAGTATCTATCCTAGATTGATTCATTTTAAGTCCAAATCCAAAAACCAGTGAGTTTTTAATGTTATTTTTAACCAAATTTGACAAAGCTTGTGTAGATGGTTAATTTTAAGCCCAAAGTAATGCTAGTTGGTCCTAAAGCATGAATGAAAAATAACATATCATGAGTGTTTGAAAACACTATTACAATGGATGTCAAATGCTTTCTTTCACTTCAATGCTCCATGTTCTTCTTAAAACCTGCAATAAATTCTCAATATGTTAGATGAGACCAAGAAATAAGAAGATATAAGGGTTAGATGAATGATTAAGCATAAAAACCCTAAAAATTAGACCAAGTTACAACGGGATTTGATTTTAAATGTAAAATTGAAAATTTTAACTCTACAAAATGTAAGAAATACCTACACTATTGCATAGCTTATGAAATTCTACCCCATTTCAAAAAAAAAAAGTTTCAAAAAATACCTTTGTATGACCAAGATATGGTCATTTTAAGATTGACATTCAAAGAACTAAAACAGATGTCAAAAGCGCTACAGAATTTATCAGAAGCGCTAAAACATAGTTTTTTTTTTTTCTAGAAGTGCTTCTAAGTTCTTCTAAGTATAGTATTCTAGAAAGTTTTCATACTATTTTTTTCTAGAAAAAAATTGTTAAAAACATAGGGTACGGCCCCACGGTGGGCGCCAGAATGTAAGTGTGGAAAATGTAAACAAACTACAATTAAATACACCTCTTAATGAAACATTGTATCAATATTAAACATGAATTAAACTAATTTAAAACATAGAAAATCTTGAAAGCATCTCATTGTCTCCTATCTCCAAAGATTTATCAAATTACATAAGCTCTTAGATTAGTAAGCACCGTAACAGTTTAAAATGCCTATCAAGAGAATAGAATGGATGCTAAATGTTGTGATGTAATGATTTCTAATGAATTCTAGATGATATGATGCTACTGTAAATGAAGCTTGATGGATGAAAGCTACAATAAAAAGAAACTATGATGTTGTCGTTACTTGAAATCTATTGATGCCATGATGCTATGATGATACTAAAATGCTAATGCTAATGCTTGATTGATTGATTGCTTGAGTACTAATTCCTGCAAAGTAAGTTTGCATAAAGGATGATGATTCTGGGATGATTTTGATGCTTAAGAAGATTGTATATATAGATTCCGGATAGTAGTTTTGCACAGGGGTAACACAATAGAGGTTGAGATTTAATCTAAGGATTTGAATGGTATGAGATGATAAGGTGGAGCTGATCATGGAGGATTGTTCCTCCCCATGAAAACACCAGGAAAAATGAGAGGAAAGATTTGAGGTAGACGATTGAGAGGATTTCCTACAGGTTTGTCCCCGAAGCTTTTCCCGTGAAAGCCAGTTGCATTAATTAGATTTCAAAATTTTAATTTTATTGGTGAGTGAATAGAGGGATTTGATTTATGCATTATTTAAATATTTTTGGTTTATTTAAATTAGCAACAAGAGTGAAATAATTTAATAAAACAAACTATATAAATTGTTTATTTAATTAAAATAGAAGGGATATGATAATTAAATTAAAGATTTTTAGGATATCTTTATTTAATTAAGAAGAAATGTGATGAGATAATTAAATAACACAAAGTATTGAAGTTTTGTATTTAATTTAAGATAGAATTTAATGGATTAAGTATAGAAGCAATAATAATGATAATAATAATAATAATATTTAAATAAAATAAAGTATTTAACTTTTTTTATTTAAACAAGAGGAAATAAAGTGATAAAATAGAAGAAATAATAGTGAACTTAATATAAATAAATATTTCTATTTATTTACTAAGTAGATGAATTTAGGATTAATTAATCAAATAAGTTGTATTTAATTAATTAGATTCTCCAGACAATAGGGTGAACCTTTTTTGTCATCTTCAAGTCTACAATCATTCAATTTGGAATAAAAATTTACCATTTATAAAACATAACACTGACTCGAGGAATACTTTTGGCATAATATTAGAGGATAGCCATAAATAAATAAATATAGATTATGAGAAAAGAACATAAAATAATTGTTGAACTAAACAACTTAGCTCCTTATATTCTTCTTAATATAAGAAATTACTAGAATCATTGAAGATGAAGATTAAACAAAAATGACATCACAAATTCCTAATAAAGAAGAAGATTTATAGACTTATCTTTCAAAGTCTCTCGCTAGAAATTCACCATAAATTCTTTCAAAATAAATTATATTTTAAAGCATTTCCAAAATTTACCACCACCTTACATGCCACAAAAACAACCCAATTGCTTGCTACATGGCGCCCAAACCTCCATTATCATTATAATAATATTTAGAAATTGATAAAACTAGCATAAAAATATGAAAAATGAAAGAGAAATTAATTAATTACTCCCAAACTCATTTCCAAATTTAGATGACAAGAAAAATATTGCTTTAAATTGCAATTTTGGTAGTAATATCCATAAATTCCCATTAATGCCTTTATTTACCTCACTAAGATTGGTACAACAACATGCCCTTCCAAACTATGGGATATTTTATGCCTATCAGGGATCACTCCCTACGTGGAAAAATAAATTATTATTTTTTACTTACGTTAGGCAATATGACTTTAATAAAATTCATGCATAGAATTAGGTTTCGCTTTTTCTATCTTTCGTTGTTTTAAAGTTAATCAAACATATTTATAATTAAACTTATACATTTAATGAGATAAAATTTAGACTTACCATATTATCATCACTCAAGACAAAGACCAAAACAATTCCACCAAAGAACACTAGATATAATTGTAAACAATGCAAAGACATACTAGTACGTAAACTGAAAAATCTAATGACGAGCTTATCTTCAGGCGAAAATTCGCGAAAAATTAGGGAACGATTATATACGTATTTAAACGCAAAAACGTACTAGAAAACATTCTTATTAGAAACAAATTTAAATTATGCATCTTTTAATTATCCTTCCGACCAAATTACAAAAGCAAACGCATACTGACAAGCAAGCTCAGTACAAGTTGAAAATCAGCGTGGAAATCTTTACTAACATTCTTTATAAGAGTATGATTGCCCATTTTATGACTCAGAGCCAAAGACATAAACGGTAGCGAAGGTTTGCTCCCAATCGCCATTGCAGAACTCAGAATAACTGTTATTCACATATCTGTTTTTGTAATGATTTTGTTATCATATTCTATATAATTATGCTTTTGTTATGGGATTTTATTGATGAAATTTTGTTTTATTGGATAATATAGTAACTTCTTTTTTTGAGATACGAAAATGTCTGCCACTGTGTACCCTCCCAGTATGTGGACAGATGATGCAATTAACTCTCTTACACAGAATCACAAGGTAACAATATTTAAGCTCTTCCATTTATATGAATTTCCATATAATATGTGAGCTGCAAGAAGAGTTGAAAATAGTAGCTGAATGTACTTGGATTTTTTTACATTTAGAATGATTAGAAAACTCTTCAGTGTCCTTTTTATTAGTGATTGCTATCTATATGCTTATGGAAAACGATTTATTTTTATAAACATGTTGCCTTGTATGAAAAATGACAAATACCTTGAGCTGGCCAAATTGGACTTCAATAAAGTGCAGTCTATACACCAAAAAGAGCTTCAACAAGTCCAGAAGTATTGCTTTCTTAATTTTGATAGAAGAATACTTTTCATATAAATATTGCAATAATTTATATAATAACTTTCACTTGATAAGATCAATTTTAATATAGGTGATGGACAGATTCTGGCTTTAGGAAGTTGAATTTCACTCGAGAGTGATATATAGAGATATATTTTATAATGGCAGTTAGTTTATTTGAACCTGAATATGGTGACTGTAGAATTGCTTTAACAAAATCTGGTTGTCTTCTTGTTGTTTTGGATGACCTATATGATAAATATAACTCTTCTGAAGACATTATGTTATTCAACGAAGCATTTAATAGGTAAAAGTTCAAAAGAATTTTGTGATATTCATATAGAATTTATATGAAATAGAAAAAAAAAATGGTTAATTTTAACTATCATGTTTGTATTGTATAATTGTGTCTTCAATTTAAATGTCATAGGTGTTTAGCTTTGAATGTTATTAATTCATACATATAATGTTCAAGTGTAACTTTGACTAAAGTATTACTATTCTAGAAGAGCTTTTTGGAAAAAAAAGTGAATTGTGGTTGAGTTTTGGATAAAGTATCAATATTATGTTTTTTTGTTCTTGTAGGTGGGATTTAAATATACAAGATTGCATTCTATAACATATAAAAATATGTTTCCTTGAATTATACAATACAATCAATGAGTTACGTGAGAAAGCATGTAAAGTGCAAGGGCATGATGTGTTTGAATACTTTAAAAAAATGGTATGTGTAATATATAAAAAACAAAAATTACTCATCTAAATTTCATCAAACAATTAAATTTCTAAGGTGGTAATTCTATGATTAGTGGAAGGTTCTACTTGAAGCCTTCACCAAAGAACAAGAATGGTCTAACCATAAGTTTGTACCTAGATGGGATGAATACATAAATGTCTCCAAAGTTTTAGTAGGGTTCAATACAACTATGCTTACATCCATCCAACTACTACCGGAGAAGTTATTACTAATAATATTTTGTGCTAGATTGATGAGAGATCAAAATATCTCCATCTCATGTGCCTAACCACAAGGCTAGCCAATGATACAAAAACATACAAGGTAAATGCAATAACCTCCTATACTACATAATATATTATTTTTTCTTTTATATTGAATAATTTTTTTTTAACAATGTTCTTAATATGGATAAATTATGTTTAACACTAGTATTGAAAATTTATATTTTAATGAATGTTGATAAAAGGTTGAAAGAGAATGTGGCGAGTTGGGTTCTGCATTAGAATATTATCTGAAGGACAATCCTAGGACCTCAGAAGAAGTGGCTTTAGACCATGTTTATTGTATCATTGAAGATGGTCTTTTTGAATCGAACCAATAATTATTCAAGTGTACTCAAGTGCCAAGAAACTTTCAAAATTTACTTCTCAATTCAATAAGAGTGTCACAACTTATCTACATGCAAACAAATTCCTTTAGCAACTCTATCCAAGATAAGAAAACTATGGTGGAAAAATATATTTTCCAAAGGATCAAATAAAAGTAGTTATGGTGGAGGTAACTACACATTTAATGTCCACATGTACTAGTGTATTGTCAATATTTTGAGTTGAATAAAATGTTAAATATGTATTGAATCATTTTTAAAAGTAGAAGCCTTAAATATTTCTTGATTAAATAGTTAGATGTCAAATAAAATTCAGTTTACAATCATATTTAATTTCATGATTATGACATTTTCTTTTATTAAAGCCATATAATGTAATCTTCATTCAATAGATATTATGTAAATTATATTTTATAATACTAATAAATTTTATGTGATCATCATTTTTATCTATTTAATAGTTTAAAACCATTTATTAACTTTATTGACTTATACTGTAATAATTTATCTATTTTTATATTGATTATATTAAGATGTCTATGACTTTTGGAGCTGGTGTCAAACCAACTTCCATGAAGTAACTACCTAGGCAATGAATTCTTAGCTATCGACTAATTTCCTTATAATGTAGAATGAAACATATTTATATATAAATTTCCAGAAAATAGAATTATTTGCACTAACCAATAAAGTGGTATAATTCTCAATGCAAATGTATCATGAAGTAGATGACTATCTTTTATTATTTTAGTTAGATGTTGCAATGAAACTCAATGTGGTTTTAAACATGAACCTCCATGGGACCAATAGTCTAGATTTTTGGTGTAAATATAGTCATTAGATAAATATCTAAGTCTCAATCACCTTCTATTTTTACCTATTCACATTTGCATAAGTTTACTTAGGCTATTTTAGAGTTTTGTCTCAACTCGTGTTTGAGACAAGTGTCCTCACTTTGTCAGACACCTCTTACATGGCCAATTCTCACTCACATAACACTTGTCATGTGAGTTATCAAGTGTTCCATAATTGAAGGATTAATCAGTCATTGTGTTTGACTTGACTACCTTCACCACCTTGCCTATATAATGTAACAACCACCCCTCAATTTCTACCATATATGTATATATATAATATGTGTGTGTGTGTGTGTGTGTGTGTGTGTGTGTGTGTTAAAATCAATTTAGAAAAATTACCAAACATAAATCAAATGAGAATCTTACATCTCTCATGTAGCCTAGAAGTGATAACTTAGAAACTTCTCCATTTTCCATGGTGGCATCAACTTGACATTTCCACTTATAGGCTTACACATAGGAGTGGTAATCTCCCAAGGTTAAGGTCAATCCTAGACCTAGACCTAAGCCTCAAGGGTTCATTCTTGATGACCTTACCTACGTATCCCTTCATAGGAAATCTGATGTAGGTGCATCAATTATATTTTAATATGTCCTAAATATAGAATGTGTATCAATTATATTGTTTCAATATAGTCAAAGATTCTAGATATTTCTTGGCTCATACACGTAGGTGGGATTTGTTGGTTATAACTTATTGATAATTTAATGATCCAACAAGTAAAACTAAATCCATTTATTTTAGCATGTATCTAGGTGGTTAGAGTAAGTGGTTTGGGTTTTCTAAGGGAGGATTTGAACGAATCTGTTTTGGCTTGATTTAGTTTTCTTTGATGTATAAAAGAAAGCATTGTATTCAACATAAAAATAAGGAGAATTGCCATGCAATAATTTTGATATGAACAAACTCTCATTTATGAACTATATAGAATTCATATTTTTATGGAGATTTATTAAGTAATGTTGATTTCCTTCTGATATTGCTGCGTTATTTGCTAAAGCTAAGTTGGAGTTTGATGAATGCGCCAGTTTTGGTATCGGAGCCAGATCATTGTAGGTTGGAAACTTGGAGGAGAATCAAAGAACGCAAAAGCTAGAATAACCTGTCGATGCATATAGAGGTGGCTACAATTATTAATGATGTCGCTGTTGTAATTTGCATTGTTAAAAGGAAATTGCCCAGCTATTAATGCCACCAAGGAGAGATTGAAGAGGCACATAAGTTTGAGATCACCCAAGCATTGAAAGTGCCATGGATCTGAAATCAATCACCGCACAAATAAGGAGGTTCACAACAATGTGAAGGAGCCGCTGTTTTTACAAAGATAGTCACCACAAACAATGGAATGTAAGATTTACAAAATTCAAGAGGTTGTAGCTGTCATAGTAATCGCAAATTTCAGGTTAAGGTAAAAGTTTAGGTTGCAAGAGAAATTTAATAATATAAGTTGCCAATCAGAGGAAAGATGTCTAGTGTTTGAACATATTTATTTTTTTGTTGTTGTCCAATGTCCAATGTGGGTTTTCAAATTGTAATCAAAATAAAGAGATCATAGGATAAAGAATTAAAGCTGCAGGCAATTCAGAACTGGAAATTTGTAGAGTTCAATCGCCAATTTCAAAGAGGGAAACCGTGACTATGAAAGGTTACTGTCAATAAAAAAATAGTCATAATAAAATGATCATAACTTTCTCGTTTCTTAATGAAATCGATAAATTAAAAAATGATTTGTAGATCTGGTAATGTGTAGAACAGAACCCAGAAATAATTTTGGGAAATTCTATTTGGTGAAAAAGCTGAAGTATGATGGGTTTTTTTAAATTTCGTTTTTTGGTTGCAAATTGAAATTACACTATTAATTCATAAATTTGCATGTGAAAAGTAAATTATTTTTCAGCCCTATACCATTGCTAGTAGAGCAGGAAATAGTTCCTATAGGTGTGAGAGGAAGATTTTCTTTGTCAAGAGATGGCATTTAGATTCTGTGGAAGAGGACGAGGTTGAGGAAGACCAGCTGCAAATGAAGAAATTTTGGAAGAGATGAGGAACATTCAAGCATGGTTGCAGGAAATGGAGCTTGCACAAAGAATAGGAGTTGACATGGGAGATGTCAGCGATGGAGAGGAAGAACCTCCTCAAGAAGAAGAGGCAAAGTTTGAAGTAGAAGGAGTTGAAGCAAGAGTTGTTAAAGCAATTTTGGGAGCAAGTTCCAAACCAAAATTGGAGGTACCCATGTATGAAGGAATCTTGAATGTTGAGGAGTTGATTAATTGGATCAGAGCTATGGATAAATATTTCGAGTATGAGAATGTAGATGATGGCAAGAAGGTAAAGTTTGCAGTAACCAGACTAAAGGGTCATGCATCCCTTTGGTGGGATGGAGTACAAGATGAAAGAGAAAAGAAAGGAAAAACCAAGATCAAGAGCTGAGATAGGATGGTGGCTAAACTGAAAGGTAAATTCATGCCCAAAGATTATCAAATTAGTCTTTTCAAGAAAGTATAAAATCTTAGACAAAAAGAAATGTTAGTTAAGATTATAGAGAAGAATTCTATAGGTTGACCATTAGAGTTGATCATATTGAAGATGATCCTAAGAAGGTGGCTCGATATCTCAATGGATTGAGATATAATATTCAAGATGAAATCAGCCTTTTGTCTCCAAGGATAGTTGAAGAAGCTTACCAGTGTGCTCTTAAGGCAAAAGAAATATTATCCAAAAGATAAACACAATTTTCAAGGGGTAAAGGTAGAAGTTTCAAAGGTAGAGGACAACAAAGTGGCAAAGGTCAGATGCAAATTCAAAAAGAAGAATCTAGTAGCTCATATCACCAGGGACAATCCTCAAAAGGTAATGATTCTTTTAGAGGAAGAAGATCTTATTCAAGAGGTAGAGGTAGAGGATTTTTTGGCAAATATTTTAAATATAATAAATATGGTCATAGATCTTATGAGTATCTAGAGAATCCTACCACAAGCCAGAGGAGTGCACATATTGTTCAAGCCGAAGAGGAGAATACATAATCATTTATTTATGAGGGTGCACATAAAGTTGGAGAGTCATTGCTCATGAAACGAGTCTTGCTAGAGCCTAACAAATAAATCCAAGAGCCCACTCAAAGAAAAGCATTGTTCAAAACTACTTGCAAGACTAAAGGTAAATGTTGTAAGGTTATTATTGATAGTGGAAGTACTAAAAACCTTGTGTCTACTGAAATGGTTGATAAATTAGGCTTAAAAAAGATAACACATCCAACTCTAGATATAAGGTGTCTTGGTTACAAAAAGGACATCAGATATTGTTAAATAAACAGTGTCATGTGGAGTTTCAAATAGGAAGTCACAAAGACTAGGTAATATGTGATGTTATGCCAATGGATGTTTGTCATGTTCTCTTAGGTAGGCCTTGGCAATTTGACAAGAAGGCAATTCATAATGGAAGGTGTAATACATATACTTTTGAAAAGGATGGAAAGAAGCACACACTCATACCTCTTAAGGATGAGAATTTAGCTAAGGAGGTTAGTCATAAAGTATTGATGGTGAGTGGAAAAGAATTCTTGCATCAAATGAGAAATGAGAAGGTAAGTTTTACACTAATTTATAAACCAAGGACAATCATTACTAGCACAAAGTTGAATGATTTTCTTGAAGAAATTCAAAATTTGTTGAATTAGTTTGTTGATATTATAGTGGATGACTTACCCAATGAATTACCTATAGTGAGAAGCATTAGCCACCATATAGATCTTATTCCAAGAGCCAATTTACCGAACAAAGCAGTTTATAGGATTACTACAAGGGAAAATGAAGAAATCAAGAAATAGGTACAAGAATTGTTGAACAAAGGGCTAGTAAGGGAAAGTTTAAGTCCTTGTGTTGTTCCTAAAGTGTTGAGTCTAAAGAAGGATAGAGGAAGGAGAATGTGTATAGATTCCAAAGCCATCAATAATATTACAATAAGGTATAGATTTCCTTTGCCTTGTATGGATAATTTGATGGATTTTCTGAGTGGTGCTAAATATTTTTCCAAAATAGATTTGAAGAGTGGGTATCATCATATTAGAATTAGAGAAGGTGATGAATGGAAAATGGAATTTAAAACAAATTATGGGCTTTATGAATGGTTAGTAATGCCATTTGGTTTGACAAAAGCTCCAAGTACTTTTATGGGACTGATGAATGAAGTACTTAAGGAATTCATAGGAAAATTTGTCATAGTTTGTCTTGATGATATTTTAATATACAGTCAATCAAAGGAAGAACACCTCAAACACTTAAGATTGGTTTTGAGTAAGTTGAAACAAGAAAAAAATTTAATCAATCTTAAGAAGTGTACATTTTTGAAACCTGAGTTAATCTATTTGGGTTTTTTTATATCTAAAGATGGCTTAAAAATGGACCCAGAAAAGGTAAAAGCTATAATAGAATGGCCTACTCCAAGGAATATTTTTTGAAGTGAGAATTTTTCATGGTTTAGCTAGTTTTTATAGAAATTTCATTAAAAATTTCAATAGGATTTGTGCTCCAATTGTAGAAACAATCAAGGGAAACAAGCAACCTTTTCAATGGATAGAAAAAACTAAAAAAGGATTTCAATAATCAAAAAGAAGATAATAGAACAACCAATTTTAGCATCGTCAGATTTTAATAAATTTCAAGTTAAGTGTGATGCTAGTGGATTTGTTGTTGGTGCAATTTTAAGTCAAGATGAAAAACTAGTTGCTTATTTTAGTGAAAAGTTGAATGAGGCTAAACAAAAATATTCCTCCTATGATAAAGAATTTTATGCTATTGTTCAAGCATTGAAGAAATGGAGGCATTATTTAATGCCTACAGAATTCATATTGTATATTGATAACCATGCCTTATAGTTTATTAGCTATCAAACTAAATTGAATCAAAGGCACGTAAAATGGGTTGAGTTTTTGCAAAAATTTACCTTTTTATCAAGCACACAAGTGGAAAATCTTACAAAGTTGTAGATGCATTAAGCAGGAGGAATATCATAATATAAGAATCTCAAGTGAATGTCTTGGGATGTGATGTCTTGAAAGACATGTACAAGGAGGATTCAAATTTCAGGGAGGCTTATGTAGCATGTGAATATCCTACAAGTAAATACAAAAATCCATGAGTGGACTACATAATTCAAGAAGGGATACTATTCAAGGGTAGCAATCTTTCTATTCCTAAATGTTCCATGAGAGAAAACTTGCTAAAGGAGAAACACAGTGGTAGTTTGGCAGGACATTTTGGGAAAAATAAGACATTTGCTCAATTACGTGCATACTATTTTTGGCCAAAAATGCAAGCTGATTTGAATAGATTTGTTGAAAGATGCAGGATATGCCAACATGCTAATGGGAGAAGCTAAAACACAGGATTATATAAGCCGTTTCCTATTCCTAATGGGTTATGGGATTTAGTTAGTATGGATTTTGTTCTTGGACTACCAAAGACTCAAAAAGGTAATGATTCTATATTTTTTGTAGTTGATAGATTCTCTAAAATGGCACACTTTATAGCATGTGCTAAAAAAAATGATGCAACTCATATTGCCAATTGTTTTCAAAGAAGTAGTAAGATTGCATGGACTTCCTAGAAGTATTGTTTTCAACAAGGATACTAAGTTTGTTGGCTATTTTTGTAGGACTCTTTGGAAAAAGTTGGGAACAAATATTAGTTTTAGTTCAACTTACCACCCTCAAATAGATGGGAAAACTAAGGTGTTGAATAGAAGCCTTGGCAACATCTTGAAAATCCTGGTAAGTGAACATCCCAAATAGTGGGATCAAGTACTTGCACAAGCAAAATTTTCCTACAATGATTCACCAAACAGAAGCATAGGTTTTAGTCCATTTTAGATTGTGTATGGCATGCATCCAAGAGGTTTTTATGAGTTGAGAAGCCTAGGTAAGAAAGATACAATGAGTGTTGATGGAGAAGAGTTTGTAACAACCATGCAAGAATTGCATGATAAAGTCAAATGAGGTTGTGGGTCTTATTTCATCATCACATTGTGAAGTGTGTTCTCATTAAAGATATTTGGAGGTTCTCCCCCTCGAAGTGGCTTATTATTCTTAGTTATTATCAAGTATTTTCATCATATTCCATATCACATTCTTCTATTGTGCAAGTTATTTCATAACAAGTGGTGTTAGAGCATGATCTTGGCACCATAGAGGCAAGGTTTTTTTCTCAATTTTGGAGGCATTTTTGGGAAGAGCATATCTTTCAGATTTTGGAGAATTTTTTTCTAATTTTTAAAGTGTTTTTGAAGAACATATTAAATAAACAATAGTCTATATTTCAGAAGAATTGGAGGAAAATTAAGTGAATTATTGCAGAATTAGGGTTTCTACACAATTTGTTTGGAATCTACATATCTCGCACATCTTATTGAATTAGAGTCTTATTTTTATTGGGTGTTTGAATACATACCAAATGATATTACAGTAAAAAAATTGGTTTAATTGGATCATAAATAGGAAATTTATTGAAAAATTAAATTTTTCACAATTATCACTCTCCACACTACAAATATGCTTATTTCTTGGAGATTTTCTAGGCGAGAGTTATTTTGGCCCTAGTAAGTTATAGTAAAAATTTCAAATAATTTAACTTTCATTTGTGTGATTGATTTCAAAATTAGTGGTTCCCATCATGACAAGGCCTGCAACAAGGGGCAAAAAGAATGTTGTCACTTCAGGGAAGACTCCTAATAAGGATGGGGTAACAATAAAGGATATTACTCCTAATGAGGAAATCAATAAGGTAAAGGAATAAATTTCCTAATATGGATATGTGTGACCTAAGAGGAGATATATTGGACATACGAAACATATTAGGCACCTACATGGCTGAACCAAGAAAGGAGTTCTCAAGCGATCAAGGTGAAAATTCTAGGTCAGCTACCATTGACACAAACTTTAGTACTCCTATGGGATCTAGGAATTTATTTCCAAAGGTGGATATGTGCAAGTTCAATGGCAAGGATCCTCTAACATGGATAAACCAAATGGACAATTTTTTTGAAGTACACCAAATCCCAAATGGAAAAAAGGTCATGATGGCTTCCCTATATCTAGAAACAGATCAATTCATTTGGTATCATTGGCTTTGCACTCATCAAAGGAAAAAGGTACTCATTGTCTCATGGTCAATTTTTATGGAGGAACTCAAAGCACAATATAGCAATAGCATGACAGACAACTTCTTCAACCAAATAGCTAAACTTCAACAAATAGGATTAGTTAAGGATTATATTAAGAAATTCCAAAATGTATCCTTAAGAGTGGATACAATTACGGAGAAAAACTTGAATGATTTATTCTTGGGGGGTCTCAAGGATCACATTCAACATGAGGTACACATGTTTAGCCTTAGCTCCATAAATGAGTCTTTTATCTTAGTGTGTAGGGTAGAGGAGAAGTATTTGATTCCTAAGAAGCAAGGGGCTAATGTGACAAGAGAGAAAGGATATTCAACACAACCTACTAGGTTGAATCCATAGAAAATTGAGGAGAAAAGAGAAAAAGGGTTGTGTTTCAATTGTGATAGAAAATACAGTCAAGGATATAAATGCAATGAAAAGAAATTGTTCTATATTGAAGGTCCAAGTGAGGAAGAAGAGGAGGAACCTGTACTAGAGGATGAAAGGGAGTCAAATGATGAATCACGTGATTCTCAACCAATCATTTCTTTTCATGCACTCTCAGGTTTCAGTGATCCACAAACTCTCAAGGTGGTGGGGTTCTTAAAGAAGCAGAAGGTAACAGTGTTGATTGACTCAAGTAGTACTCATAATTTCATCAACAAAAAGTTAGCTACTTAACTAAATTATTTTTTATATCTAGCTCTAGAGTTTCAGATTTTGATTGCAGATGGTTATATAGTTAGTTATTCAAGGAAGTGTCATAGAATTAAATTATCCATGGGGGATTATCAACTTGATACCCCAATGTATGTGATATCCATGGGTGCAACAAATATTGTTTTGGGAGTACAATGGCTTACTACATTGGGAACGATTGAGATGAACTTCCAAGAGCTATTCATGAGATTTCAATCAAAAGGAAGGGTAGTAGAGCTGAGGGGGTTGAAGGAAAAATCCCCACAAATGGTAAGCTCTCATCAAATGCAAAAGTTTCTTAAGAAAGGAATAGATGGATTTGTGGCCTAGCTATGTTCATTAGAAGTCTCTCAATCTAATGCTCCTACTAATCCAAATTTGCAAGCTATAATTGATCATCACTCAGTTGTTCTTGGAGATATTCCTAAAGGACTTCCTCCTAAGAGGGATCATGATCATGCTATACAGTCGGTTCTAGGGAGCCAACCACTGAACATCAGGCCTTATAGGTATCCAAAAATACAAAAGAGTGAGAAAAATTTGTGGAGGAGATGCTCGAGGCAAGAATTATCAAGCATAGCCAAAATGCTTACTCCTCACCTGTGGTGATGGTACGTAAGAAGGATGATACTTGGTACATGTGTCCATATTATAGAGTGCACAACATGTACACCATTAAAGATAAGTTTCCTATCCCAGTCATTGATGATTTGCTAGATGAATTGAATGGAGCTATGTATTTTACCAAGTTAGATCTTAGATCTGGTTATCACCAAATTTGGATTAAGGAGGAAGATATTTGTAAGATAGCATTTCAAACTCATGAGGGTCATTATGAATTTTTTTTATGCCATTTGGTCTTACCAATGTACCATATACATTCCAAAGTTTGATGAATTCCATTTTTAAGAAGTTCTTGAGAAAGTTTGTGTTAGTATTCTTTGATGATATGTTGATTTACAGGAAGACTTGGGAAGAACATTTGTAACATGTGGATCAAGCATTACAAATACTTGAAGATCATAAACTCTATGCTAAGCCATCCAAGTGTGCTTTTGGTCTTATGGAGGTGGAGTATTTGGAACACATAGTTTCACATGGAGTAAATGTGGACCCTAACAAAATTAAGGCTATCATGGAATGGACTATTCCAAAAACCATTAAGAAACTGAGGAGTTTCTTGGGATTGATAGGGTACTATAGAAGATCTGTGAATAATTATGGTCATATAGCAGCACCTCTCACCACTCTATTGAAGATGGATTCTTTTCATTGGAATGAGTCTACCAATACAACATTTGAGATATTGTAGGAGGCTATGTGTACAACTCCAGTGCTTTCCACTCCTGACTTCACCAAGGAATTCATAATGGAATGTGATGCTTTTGGAAATGGGATAGGAGCAGTGCTCATGCAAGAATCCAAACTTGATTAGCATTGAGGACAATGCTTCTTTGAAGAAGGGGGCATGCTATGCCCTTAATATTAGTGTACTTTAGGTTATGAATAGTTGGCCTATGGCTATCTTAAATCTCTATTAAGTCATATTATCATTAGTATATTGTTATTTAGTTGTTTAGGTCAGCCTAAGACTTATATAGGTGTGTCTAAGTTGGCCTAGGTGATATCCTAGGCATAAATAGGTATATATAGGAGGTTGTGAGTCTTATTTCATCATCAAGTTGTGAAGTGTGTTCTCATTAGAGATATTTGGAGGTTTTCCCCCTCAAAGTGGCTTGTAATTCTTAGTTATTATCAAGTATTTTCATCATATTCCATATCACATTCTTCTATTATGCAAGTTATTTCATAACAAGTGACAACTTGAAGAGAATACAGGTAAGTACAAGAAAAGAGCAAGTTTAAAAAGGAAAGAGGTAAATTTTGAAGTTGGAGATTTGGTTATTGTACATTTAAGAAAAGAAAGGTTTTTTAATAAGGAATACAAGAAGCTGAAATTGAAAAAGATTGGGCCTTGTAAAGTATTGAGGAAATTTTCCTCAAATGCTTATGAAATAGAGCTTCCAAATGTCATTCGAATTTCTCCTATATTCAATGTTTCATACTTGTATCATTTCAAGCCAGAAGAAGATTTAGTAGATGTACCTAAACTTGATGATGGTCAAATTATAAATTGGGAGCAACAACTACCCAAAACACAACCAAAGGAGATTAAATCAATCCTAGATAAAAAGGTAGTGAAGAAGGCCATAAACAAAGAGTATCTTCAATACTTGATCAAGTGGAAAGATCATCCACTTGAAGATGCTATGTGGATGAAAACTTCGTATATAACTAAGCATGGTAGCAGCATTGAAAATCCCATGGATAGGATCCCATGAACAAGTCTTTTGTTCCTTGGTAGTCTGATACAGTTGCATCAATTATATTTTAATATGTCCTAGATATAGAATGTGTATGAATTATATTTCTTCAATGTGGTCATAGGTTCTAGATATTTCTTGGCTCATACATGTAGGTGGGATTTGTTGGTTATAACTTATTGATAATAATGATCCAACAAGTAAAACTAAATCCATTTATTTTAGCATGTATCTTGGTGGTTAGAGTAAGTTGTTTGGGTTTTCTAAGTAAGGGGGGATTTGAATGAATCTATTTTAGATTGATTTAGTTTTATTTGATGTATAAAAGAAAGCATTGTATTCAACATAAAAATAAGGAGAGTTGCCATGCACTAATCTTGAAATGAACAAACTCTCATTTTTGAACTATATAGAATTCATATTTTTGGATATTTATTAAGTAATGTTGATTTCCTTCTAATATTGTTGCATTATTCGCTAAAGCTAAGTTGGAGTTTGATGAATACGCCAAAATCAAAGGCTTCATAGTTTTCTTGACAATGTTAGAGAGAGCTCATTCTCCCCTCTTGTATGAGATTTTTATTCTCACCTTTAAATAATGGCTATTCATTAAGTGTAAGCTATCAACTTATCCCATTATAATATAATGATATCAACTCCCCATCCAGTGTTCGTTCCATACCAAACATTACCAATTAGTAGTGTGCAAACATAAACAAATACACAAGGCTCGTATCATTCCATAATCCCCCAATTCCCATAAGGAGTGAATCAAGCGTACATCACATATATACAGGGTGACTAGCTCATATACACCACATTATAGATTGACTAGCTCCATCATACGTCACATATACATAGTGACTAGCTCCAACATACATCACATATACATAGTATCATAGCTAGCTTATACGCACATCACAAATACAATGGTGATGAGCTCATGTGTACATCACAAGTACATCCATGATTAGCTCATATGTACATATCAAGTACTATAGTGATTATCTCATATGCAAATTAATCACAAATACAATGGTGATAAAATGATGTGTACATCATAAGATCCATGACTAGCTCAAGCATACATCACCTATACACAATGGCCAACTCCATCATACATCATAAATACCCAATGACTAGTTTCAACATATATACACAGTGACTAGCTCATATGTACATCACAAGTACATTAGTGATGGGATCATATGTACACCATAAGTACAATAGTGACTAGCTCATACATATCACATATACCACAATGAATTTCTTGATCTTAGTGCATCCCAGATAGAAAAGGAATGACTATGCCTTGTGCACTACGCTATGGGTCGCACCCTTTTACCTGATATTTTGCAACATCGAACAATAGGGAAGAGGATTCAATGCATCCCATACTACATCAGGGCTCCACCCTCAACTCAACAAGGTCAAGTATACCATTTCCATATCAAGATATGCCTAAACTATACTATGATGTTGGTTCAACTATTAGCTACCTATTCTTCATTAGAAAAAATATTCCTTGTAGTCCATTAAATGACTAAGCAACCAAGGTTATCCATCACTGGCATAGTATTCTCCTTAACTATTGTCAATCTCAAGCATCATAGTGTTTCTCCTCGACTACTGTCAATCTCAAGCATAATAGTATTGCTCCTTAATTACTATCAATCTCGAGCATAATAGTAGTGATCCTTTACCACTCCAATCTCGGGTATAATAGTACTGCTTCTAGACACCTGCCAATCTCGAACATAATAGTACTACTCTTAGAAACCTATTAATATTGAGCATAATAGTGCTTCTCCAAAACACATGTCAATCATGAGCATAATAATATTGCACCTTGACCCATGCTTAACACTGTAACTGGAAGATAGGTTCCTAACTTAGAATAAGTAGATTACAATCAATTGATTTAGGATCCTACATAATTATATAAGTCTGAGGTTAATTTTCACAACACATAAAATAAATCACATAGAACCAACATGAGATGAGCTCAACTCAACATGTACCCACTATCAAGTATTTAAATTCATTCCTTTCATTCAACTTACTATTCATAGACATATTATGTATCAAATACAAGCTATTAGGCTTTCTTAACTCTTCATAACCATATAATACCCATTTTGGCCTCATATAATGCCTACTAAAGAGAGAAGGTCAAACAAATTAGGAACAACCCCAAATTTGGGAGCTACCCCGTAGACTGTCCCCCTACAAACTTGAAGTCATAGAGGCATCCTTTGCCCAAGGACTTCCTACGTACGCACTTCCAAAAAGATCAAATTCACATGTGTAGTTTTGTACTCACAAGGTCTCTCAAAGGACCTACACACATGTTCCCATAACCAAGATTCATTTATATTTTCCCTTCATTAATAAAATCTAATAGTTATATCTAATCATAACTATTATAAAATCATAACTAAGTTCATGATTTAGCAACCTATATTATAACACTTCCTTTAAAGGATATCAATGTCTTTGATCAAACTCTCCCCAGGGTTAAGCCACAATAGTGGTTTACAAATTTTTTGAGGAAGGAAATTTGATTTTTTTTAGTTTCCACAATGACAAGGGGTTCGGTCAAACTCTATGGTTTGGCCAAACTAGTTTAAGTGTTTGACCAAACCCATAAACATATGAATAAAAAATAATATTTTATAAGGTTTGCTCGAATGGATGTTTGAGTGAACCCATTGAAATAGGGCATAAAAATAAAAATAAAATGTCATTGTCGCCCATTCTATGTATTCTCTGTTTGAGCTATGTATGCGGCGAAAGTGAACCCAAACATGAATGTAGTGAATCGGACGTGGGAAAAATGTGTATCAACCCAACCTTCATAGCCAAAGTTCATCAACCTGGCCTCCATAGCTCATAGATTGGTTAAATTTGAATTTTGTAGATTTCAAAACACATTTGTTTCAGAAATTTGTAAACCCTAAATGCGAAATGTTTCAAATTTGTAGATTTCAAACTGCATTTCCTTGTTTGAAATTGCATTTTCTTGAAATTTTCTAAATCCTTTTCAACAAACACTATTTCTATCATGCTTTGATGAATGTTCATACCCTATTCCAAAGCTCCAATTTTGGCATGGGCAGAGAGTGTTGAAAAAATGGCATTGCATTGCTTGAAAGATTTTAGAAACTCATTTCAAAAATCTCTCAAAAAATTAACATGCCTTGTCTATGCTTCCATGTTTTGCATACATTTCTACTAGGGCACCTCCAATTGCATTTTCTTTAATGTTTCTAAAGCCTTACCTGAACATAAAACAAATTTATTTGAGGAATTATATCAAACAGTTCATGGTAATTTTTTTTGGTTATATTTGTTATTAAAATTATTGTTGATAACCATATATCTTTATAATTTTGTATCAGATGGATTATTTTGTTCAACCCACAATAATGAATTATTGGTAAATAAAAATGTGAACCATAATAGTGACTATTTCCCTCATTGAGGTTGATAAGTTATGGTAATGATTGTGGTATGAAAGTATAAATAAGAATATGATCCCTAATTGGTAAGATTTATTAATGCACAACCTCTCTAATGAGTATAATTTTTTGAGGGATTTGAAAAAATTAATCTAGAACCATTGATTGGAACTAAACATATTATATTACACTCTAACAAAACTTCAATTGGGACTTAGGTAATCTAGACTATTTATAAAAATGAGGAATTATAGTTATTCGCCTACAAGTTTTTATATTGGTAAACTATGAAATTATAAATTGGTAAAGGTATAAAGTGGTAATCAATTAGAATTAAAATGCAAACATTGGTGAAATTTATCTAATTATCTTTTATATATAGGACCTTTAGAAAAATGGGCCTCATTCATGGTGGATATGACACCAACAAAGAAAGCTAGGGAGCATATAGATAATTATGTGAAAATGTCATACCTAGAGCTATGAAGTAGAATTAATATATTTTATATCTTAAAATATTAATATAATTAGGTGCTTCTTACTATTTTGTATCACCTTAGATAGTTTAGAAATTCAACTTAAAATCTAAATCCTTGTTAAAAGAGGTAGTGTTGAGTTGTGTACATGTCCCAACTTAGATAGTTTATAAATGATACCATTCTAAAATTATAACTTAGGGTGCATACAATGGAAACTTGGATAAAATTCTTCATATTTTTCCTTTGAGTCTTATGACATTACTCCAAAAATGGTTGGTCTAAATGTATGAATCTAAGAATAAATTTAGAGGAAAGAAACTAGATTGTTTGAATGAAATGTATAATAAAATAGTTCTATTAGGATTAGAAGGAATGAAGGTATTATTAAATTTTCTATTTTACAACTCAAAAGAGAATAAAGAAAAGGGTGTACCTTGTTTGTTGTTAATTTTTATTTAGTAAAAGTGAATGAGAACTGTGATATCTAAATGTTTTACTTATTCTAAACAACTAAAATGCCATGGAAAAACACAAAGAAACACCTCAAGATTAGCCTAAGGAATTTGTTAATACAAAGAGGGAAAAAAATGAAAAAGGATGACAAATGGTTATACCTTCTCTTTGAACCTAAAACTCCTTGGTTGGCCCTTCATTTTGGATTGCTTTGTATGCTCCTTGGATGGCTCTTGATGTGGCTAAATGCAAGATTTAACTATATGGTTGGCTGCAAATGCAAATAGATAAAATGGATGGCTAGATGAGTGCACAAAATGATAGCATTTAGTTGTAAAATGACTAAGTGTTGTAAATTCCTTAGAGGAGGGGGTATTTATAGAAGAATTTGAATTCTCTAGAGAATTCAATGGTTGAAATTTATCCAACAAGGCCAAGATGAAGGGATAAGATGAGTTGAGGACTCACAAGCCCTCACATTTTGACATGTGGAGTGTGAAGTGGCTAAGGGTGAGATGATGTGTAGGTGATGTGGAAGGAGAGTACATGATGTGGAGGAAGGACAAGTACCTTCCAAGTACCTTGGGGAGTGAGAAGATTTCTTCAAAAAGGAACTTCTTGTCCCCAAGTGAGAATGAAAGTGACATTTGAAGAATTTTGGAATTCCTCAAAAATATCCATGGGAAAAGAGAAAGTGGTTGGAGAAATAAATGTGAATTAAAAATTCACATTCTTAGGAGAATCTAATGGATAAGAGAGGGTCTCCAAAAAGGTGGGAGTTGGTCACATGTGGATGAGGTGATAAGTCAAATGTTCTAGAAGCATTGGAAGGATAAAATGTGAATTAAAATTCACATGGGAGGAGAAGAGACCTAGGATGAATAAAAATTGAATTAAATTCACATGGGAAAGAAGGTGATACCAAGAAAGGAAAATGAAAAGGTTGACTAAAAGTGGTGCTAAAAGTTTGATAATCACTTTGATTAAGGTTGTGAAAATGCTTGATTAAGATAATTAATGGAAGATTGGAAGCAAGTGGAAAATGTGGGAGGATGTGACATTAATCATGATTAAAGGATGAACATCCCTAATCATGAATTAATTAAATTTATCAAATTAGAGATGGATTATATGGAGGATGTAGGGAGAGAAAACAATTTTTAAATTGATTATAATTCAAAGGTTAAAATGACTAAAATTAAATAGAATTGATATATTTATTTAATTTAGAGAAAAATTACCGAGATAAAGTGTTTAATTGTTAAATTAAATACTTTAAGAACCTATCTTGAAGTGTAATGTGGTGAATAAGTGTATTGGCCGAGAATGGATGAATAAAGAGGTAAATTTGATCGTATGGGAGCGATCAAATTTGAATGTCTACATTTTGCCCCTCTTCAAAATATTGTTAGAATAACAGTGTTTCCAAGAAAAATAAAATGCCAGTGATGAAGAATGTGGTAGAAAGAGGTTGAATGAGCTTCCCAAGCAAAGGGAAAAGGAAGAAGGATGCCCTAGTGACTACCACAAAAGGATGGAGGAAAATGATAGGGTATGCCCCCTCGAGAGGGAGGTTGGGGAAGAAAAAAGGGCCACAGACGACTTCTCGATAGGAAGAATTAGAATACACCATTGGATAGAGCTTGAAATATTAAACAACTTTGAATTTTGAATGCAGTCGATTGGACACACGGTTTGCAAATGACGGCTCCGGGAAAGAGGGGGATTAATTAGAGAAAAAAGGTAAATAAAAGGGAAAAAAATACCTTTTATTTGAAAAAGGAAAAAGAAGGGTTAAAAGGTAATTTGAAGAATTACCTTGTCTCATTGTTACTGTAGTAGTTGAGAGAAGAGGAAAGGAGAGAAAGATGAGAAGGAGCAACGATGCCGCATGATTACGATGTGGAGATCATTCACTGAGCAAATGAGGTACGAAGACACCAGACCCACTTCGCGGTGCCCCGCCAGGTGAGTAATAAAAGACTTCTTGTGTATTTTAAACATTTAGCATATTTTAGAATAGTTAAATAAAAAAGTAAAATGTGGGTTTTATTGGTGGGGTAGAATTAAAAAATGGGTTATTTTTAGTTGGGTGAGGAAAGGGATGAAAAAGGGGACTTAGAGGGGGTTAGGTAGGGTGACTAGGAGGAGAATTCACCCTAGACTGAGGCAGATCCACCTCATAGTGGGGTGGATCCACCCCAGCACGAGGTGGAGTCACCCTAGCTTGGGGTGGTACCACCTCGACTTGGGGCAGAGTCACCCCAACATGCGGCGGTCCCGCCCCAATGCGGGGTGGGCTCACCCTAGCTCGGGGCAAAGTCGCCCCACTCGGGGTGGGCATGCCCCAACGCAGGGTGGGCTCACCCTGATTGGGGGTGGAGTCATCCCGACCAGGGGTGGGCTCGACCCAACTGGGGGCGGAGTCACCCCAAAGTGGGGCGAGCTCACCTTGGCCGGGGGGGAGTAACCTTGACCCGAGGCGGGCTTGCCTCAACTTGGGGCTGAGCCGCCCTAGCTTGAGGCGGACTCGCCCCAATGCAAGGCGAGCTCGCCCCAATGCAAGGCGAGCTCGCCCCAATGCAAGGCGAGCTCGCCCCAATTAGGGGAGGTGTCGCCCTGACCCAGGGTGGGCTCGCCTCGACTTGGGGTGGATCCGCCCTGGCCTAGGGCAGACTCGCCCTAATGCAGGGCGGGCTCGCCCCGATCGGGGGCAGATCCACCCCAACTCAGGGTAGGTTTGCCTCGGCATGGGGGGCTCAGTTGTTAGCATAGAAAGACAAGATTTCCCTAATGAGGGAAAAATGGGGATAAAAGAGGGAGAAAAAAAATGTGAAGAAAAGAAGGAAGCAAGAGATGTCCTGGGCCCAGGAATATGGTGTACTGATAATCGGGTAATGTAGATGCAGTGTTTTGTGCAGTTACGGACACATGAGTGATGGTCGGAGGTATTGACAATGACTATAGTAGCCATGACCAGCGTCAATCATGAACTTTAGATCATGTAGGTTTATTGCACTTTCTACAGGTGCTGGTGATTAGGGCGCATCGAGCGATGTTGATGACCTTGATAGAGAGATGGAGCTTAGAGACATCGACATTTTATTTGCTGACAGGGGAGATGACAGTGACACTAGAGGATGTATGGCGCATCCTAAAGCTACCGATAGTGGGGATATTGGTTAGTGATGTGGTATCGAGAGGGACCGAGTTAGATCACACTATGGCAGTGTTATTTGGACGCGAGGAGCTGCCTCTACAGGGTCAGCAGTTGGATACCACCCTTACCATTATTTTTAGGTGGTCTGATTAGTGGGATACTATTATCGGATCATAGTAGGCGGTTCTGCAGTCTTCGGTATATGGAGGCGATTCGTCATATTGTTGAGTCGCGCAAGGGACAAATCTCATGGGGTACCTGCGTCTTAGCATAGTTGTATAGGGATATGCATGTGATTTTCTACCGGAACGCAATGAGTTTGACACACATGAACCTTCTATAGGTGTGGGCATGGGAGCACATTATGGTGACTACACCTATAGTGGTTAGGGAGGGAGATGAGGATGATAGGGAGCTGATGGAATGGGGGTATGGAGAGGTGAGGGGATGGATTTTTCAGTATGAGAGGTCGGGAGATATGGAGGGATGGAGGAGGGTGATGGATGATTTGCAGGAGAGAGACATATTATGGTAGCCATATATGTATCGACACTTCAAGGGATGGAGGGGGGAGGAGGAGAGGAAGAGAGGGTACTTTATGAGCTGGTGTGTCTAGATTGGGAGTTTTCTACGCATAGTGGAGATGCATTGACTAGACAGGGTGGTGAGATAGTTTGGGCTAACACAGGATATTCTGGATGCGCCTATCAGGTTTCATCGACTCACCAGAGAGTGACCATGGGGGCCTATGTTTATACCTAGGGACGCTAGAGTGGTGTGGGAGACGACAGTGCGGGTACCCTACCCAGGGAGAGGTGTTGGAGTGGAGGATGCAAGAGTGACAGTACAATATGACTGGTGGTGTCGCAACCACTGATGGGAGAGGGGTTGCTGGGTGCCTGGCAGGGCCGTGCGGTTGGATCGGAGGATGAGTGCTGGGGATGAGAATGTCGGGGATGGTATAGAGGAAGGGAGGGATGAAGTGAGAGACGGTCGGACAAAGTCGTTTCAGATCCGACCGAAAAATCCGAGATCGGCAAACAGATCAGAATCAGATAAATCTCGTCATCATCAATCGAAATCCGGTGTAAATAAAATAAAATAAATAAAATTATCGAAATCGAAAGAGATCTCCGCAAATCCGGCTCCGGAATAAATAAATAAAGCAACCGAAAAATCCGTCATCGAAGAAAATCCGGAAAAAGTCGACCAGTCAGTAAAGAAATCAAGCTCAGGTCGTCAGCGAAAAGAGACGAGATTGTGGCAGGGCAGGAGCATCCCATTGTAGAGATAGGGGAGAGTGAGGATGAGGAGCCAGAGATAGGGGAGTTGAGGAGACTGATGAGAGTGGGGAGGCATGGTCAGCCGCGGAGAGTTCGGGTTAGCCCTACTGTGGAGGATTTGGAGATTCAGCAAGAGAAGGAGGGCAGGGGGGATGATGATGTTATAGAGATAGATGGAGATGTTCTGGATATGGATATTTTGGATGCAGAGCCATTGGCAGTGGTTCATGTCGTTACCTTAGGGGATCCTTTTGCTAAGCCAAGAGACACTACGTGGAGGCTTTGGATTATAGATTAGAGGTTGAGGATAGCGGAGGCAGAGGTGATTAGACTCAGGCCGAGCTGTTGAGAGTATCAGTAGTAGGTTAGAGAGATTATAGACTTATGGTTGACCTCTTAACCACATAGGTAGAGGTGATGGGGAGGGAGGGAGAGAGACTACAGGTTGTCATACAGGGGATACATGATGAGTTGGCTGCTGTCAATTGGGATCGTGACAGACTACAGGCATAGATTGTTGTATTATAGGCTAGGGGGAGTCAGAGGGGATGATAGATCATGTGTTAGCAGGCAGTGGGCAGCAGGTGGATGATCTCGGGTGGGAGCAAAATGAGCTACGGGATAGAATGCATTGTTTAGAGCAGACGGTTGGAGATATGGCGTTGATGTAGGAGAGAGAGAGAGGCAAGTGAGGGAGCAGGCTCGTATTATGTAGGCAGATAGAGATGTAGTGTAGGTGTAGGTATAGGTGGTGGAGGTAGAGAGGGATGTGGTGTAGGCACGAGTTCAGGTGCTGTAGAGTGAGAGAGAGTTGACAGAGGCACAGATACAGTCTCTTCAGAGGAGGAGAGAGGAGGTAGTCTCAGAGGTATCATTGCTGCAGAGAGAGCGAGATGCAGCAATTTTGAGAGTACATGAGCTTCAAAGGGGTAGGGATGGAGTAGTGATTTGGTAACAGGCCGCACAGAGGGAGAGAGATGCTATATAGATACAGATGCAGATGCTGCAGGGAGAGAGAGATGCATCAGTGGCTCAGTCATAGGCCAGACAGAGGGAGAGAGATGCTGTAGAGATACAGATGCAGATGCTACAGAGAGAGCGGGATGCAGTAGTGGCTCGGTGGCAGTCAGTGTAGGTCAGTGATGTGATAGGGACAGATACATAGGGTTATAGGGGGAGAGGGATGCAATAGTGGCTAGGGCAATGGCTGTCGAGGAGATAAGAGATTGGGTTCAGGCATAGATGGTGCAGTTACGACTATCTCAAGAGACCTGGGAGTAGGAGAGGAGATTGATCATGAGAGATCGGGATTGATATCGTCAAGAGCAGAATTCCACTCGGGTTCAGGTTGCAGAGCGAGAGGAGAATGTGAGGGAGGCAGGATTTTGGATGGCCGTGTATTACCATGCAGTACCAGACCCGACACAACAGATGTTCTAGTATGTTTGACAGACACCACAGATGCTAGCGCCATCCTAGTCATTGGGGACAAAAACTTGAGGTTTTAGTGATTCACCGGGTGTTTCACCAGGCAGGAGATTAGTACCTGATTCACCACAGAGATTAGATGTGGGTAGCTCATTCGGGAGATGACAGGTTACTAAGTTTTTGATAGATGCAGGGTGGATGGATAGACCATAGTGGTAGTGGTCATTTACAGGACCTTGTGCTGGTATTTTGATTGTGATGATTTTTGTATTCGATGGTTATAGACATGATGATATTGATGACATTATTGTGATGTTATTCATGTGATAGTCATGATTTATGAGATGTACTTTAGACTTTTGGTATATTTATATATGATTCATGAGAGCCCTTACTGACACCATGTTCATGCATTGGATAGATGATCATGTTTATGCATTTGTGGAATATGGATGATTTTATTACTGTAGGTATTCATATGGTGATATGATGTAGGCATATGTTATATCGATGATAGCTTATGTGCATGGATGCCTATTTGATTTATTGACATGTATGTATATGTTTATGATGGATTTTTATGAATATTTTATATATGCAGGATGTGATGTATTATGAGTCTAACACTTTGTGATGCAGGTGGCAATGTATGTGTGGTTAATAGAATGAACCTAATATGTGATAATGCTCTTGTAATTTATAATGAATTAATAATGAAAGAAAATGACACATGGTCATATGCGTCAATAAGGACTGACATGATAATGGAAGATGGGTGCATAGTGATTGTGGAAAATGGGTGTAATTTGGCACCTGCCAAAAATGTTAAGTATCCTGAGAAGAATGGAGAGAGCAGGATAAA
>VDFB02325385.1:0-38731 GCA_007258455.2 Sequoia sempervirens
ATCAAAATATTCTTTCCACTCCATCCAATGATTCCACAATCTCACAAAGTCTTCTCATCTTTGATCAAGATCCCATTTCTCAAGAATCTTATAATGATCCCCTCCTTTCACTTTTCATCCAAAATAATTCACATCCATCTCAAGAGACAAGTATCCTTCCAAGTTCTTTTTCCACATCATCTAATCAATCCATACCATATCATGATTCTATTGCATCACAAGATCATGATAGTTCTTCCATCCTATCTAATCATTTCTTACCAATTGACGATCAAGACACTTTCTACAAAATCTAATGATTCCTTTCCTCATCAAGATCAAGATGTACTTCGATTCAAGGATACCCTTTCATCCCATGAAGATGTTTATCCTTCTTATGATCAAGATATTCCTTTCATACCACTTCATGATCCTTTTCCAAGTCAAGATAGAAACACCTCATCATCCCCATGTCAAGATTCTATCGCACCTATTCAAGCTATCCATGAACCCCACACCTATAAATTAGGATCTTCCACCTTTATCCATTCTGGTTTGCTTCCAACACCTATCCTTTCATCCACATCATATCCTCCCCAAAATGAACTTGCATCTTGTTTCACAAACAATACATATCCCATTGGTAAACAAATGTGTCAAAGTATGAACTACAAAGGCAAAGGATTAGGCATTCATGAACAAGGTATCCTAGAACCCCTTTCTATTCAAAAACACCCATATCACCATGGCCTTGGTTATATACATAAGTGTTCTAGTCCATCAAACTTTCCATCTATCCTAGGTCCTCATCCCAGTCCATCAAACTTTCCATCTATCCTAGGTCCTTATCCTAGTGCATCAAAATCTCCATCTATCCTAGGTCCATATCCTATTCCTCAAGAACAACAAAGGCACACATCCTTGATGCCTTTTCAAAATTCTACCCACATTAACTCATCCATAATACCTCCATACCATTCATCTCAATCCACCTCTCCCATTGCTCTTGGAAGCAATTTGGGTGCCAAATATCAGAAGCTTCTATATCAAAATCCACATGTATCAAAGGATCAACATGTCTCCTCGAAGAGACATGCAAAAATAAAAGAAAACTTGATCCAAAATCAAAGGAAAAATCAAAAAGGCCACAAAGGCCCATCAAAGCAAAAAGGAAATTTTGAAAGACCACAAAGGTCCATAAATCAAAAGAAAATTTCAAAAGGCCACAAAGGCCCATCAAAGAGAAAAGGAAAATTTCAAAGACCACAAAGGTCCATAAATGAAAAAATTTCAAGGCCACAAAGACCCACTAAGCAAATATCAAAGTCAAAAATCATGTGAATTCCTAAAAGTCTCATAAAAGCAATAAAATCAAAATTGGCATCTAAATTTTCTTATCCAAAAGCTTCCTCCAATCTTCCATATAATAACCTATCACTTTCCAAATCCATTCTTCCTACATCCCTCCACCATCCTTCAAGGTGTGTGCCAATGTTGAGCTTGTCATCCTTTCCATCTATCCATTATCCAACATTCATCCCCCATCATTCCCCTTTAATCCAAACCTTTGCATAAATCCTTAGTCTCTTCCATCATACCATTAATCTACCAGCATTTATGAGTCTAATCCCCATTGCCATGGTTAATTAAAGGGATAATTGGTCGTGAAACTCAATGTTAAAGTCCTTCCTCCATCTCCCTATCATCCATATCCTATCTTCCATATTCCTCTTGCACTCTACACTTAGGGGCAAGTCTCATCTATCTTATCATTCATGGTCATTATCCTTTCTACGCTCATTCCTTACATTTCCACTTTTGATCTTGATAAGGTTAAGAATCTTCTTGAACATCATATATGCTTATCCTATATGCTTTATCCATATCTTTCATACCATATCTTTTATCTCATCCATATTCCATCATTCTTACTAGATACATCCTTTTTTTTCATCCTTGGTTTTGATGAGGAATGGGGGCAAAGCACTTGGTCCTTGTGTATATATCTTATCTAGTTGATCTTGATCATCCCATTCATTATCGTTATCCTTGCATTATTCCATTCCATATCTCCTAGCTTATCAAAATCCATGTCATCATGTCCATTTGCAACCTTGAATCTTATCATGCAAATCATATTTGAGCCTAGCTGTAAAACATTATCCAATCCTTATATCTTTTGTCAATCAATCGTCAACAATCATCAATCTTTTTGTACTTAGAGGATATCAGTAATCCTAAGTACTTATCATCATCATGCCTTATGGAATCAATCATTCTTGGCATATTAATCAATCAACTATTGCCATCTTTCAACAAGAGATATGTTGCTTGTGTAACATGTTTTGCAGTGACTTTCATTTTGATCTATCATTTATCCATGGTTGCATTACCTCTATTGTGGTTCATCTTGTTCCTTCAATCAGTCATACCATCTCATTCCAAATCAAATATCTTGAAATCCAAAAAATTTAAAAATCTATCAAAATCCAAAAATATAAAAAAATCCATCAAAATCCAAAAAATATCAAAAAATCCATCAAAAACCAAAAACATCAGAAAATCTATCAAAATCCAAAACATCAGAAAATCAAACTCAAAAAACATCAGAAAATCAAAATCCAAAAACATTAGAAAATCCATCAAAATCAAAATAAAATTAGAAAATCAAAATCCATGCGTAAAACATTCATAAAATTGAAAACACAAAAATAGAAATTCCGCGGAAGTCGTGGCGTTCTGCTCAACCCAGCGGGTTCTCACAGATATAATGGTGGCAAGACTAATCTTTGATCACCCCCCAGGCCCCTGATAGGTCTTTAGTTACGCCCCTTTGGTCAAACGTAGTCTGAGAATATGCAAACATCAACACACACATTATTTCAACATTGACGATCTAATCCGGACACGATTTGAAAAATACATTAAGTAGAATTTGAATTGTTGTAATTTTCATTTTATCATTTTGCTTACTTCTTTGGCTACTCCATGATGTATTAAACTTAGGAGTAGGCTAAAGGAAAGAGAATGATACTTTTCTTTGTTTGATGTTTGTGAGTTAATCATTATTATTTTGTGAATTGTCACGGGAAGTGCTCTACCAAGTATCATGGATGACATTCTAATTCATTTAAGAAAATGATTAATTCTTATCTCAAGCACGCAAGAAATTCCCGGCCATCCTTTACCACTATACCTTGATGCTGTTCGATTGCATTATCAACAAAAAATCATGAAAGAATACTCAGTCATCATTGATCTTATCTCATATCATTGATGCTTGTATTCATTTTGAACATTTTTAAAAGCTCAGTGATGATACAAAGCAAAATAAAAAGATTGTTGAAATGACACTTAGATTTGCATGGTAAAATAGGTTTGCATGATAAAATAGATTGCATCCACATTAGTCTTGCATATGCATTTATAGATTGTTTCAAAGCTACCAATTTCAATCTCAAAAGCTACATGTATGCCCTCTCCTCATCATATCACTATCTCTTCAATAATTCTTAGGATAATATATAATTGTTTTCCTAATCACCTCTTTTTGAATCATTTTCTTTCATTTCAATCATCTCAAATTCCATCCAATCTTAATCTATTAAGTCTAGCACAAATCATTTAATTGCATCCTTGGTTTTGTTCCCAACCTTGTTACAGGCCTTTATCCAATCATTATCATCATCATCGGGATGTATCCTTCCCTATCCTTTTGTGTTGTTTCGATATGTATCCTTCCCTCATCAACAACACTCTTATCATCATCATCATCAATCAATCTTGGCTTGCAACTTGACTGGGGAAACATCACGTTTATCCTTGAATTCATTTGTTCTTACTTTTCATCTTCTCCTTCCATTATCTCTTCCTCATCCCATCTCCTAGCCTATTCATCATTTTGCATCATCAAGTCTCAGTACATTAATCACTCCTATACTGGGGCATATCATATCAATCAAAGAAGTCAAACCACATTGCCTAATCAAATCTGAATCAGCTCTGATGAGACTTTGATCAAATCTTGTGAGCATCTATCATTGATCCTTGCCTGTCATGAGGTTAATTATCAATCAATCATTGATCCTTGCCTATCATGAGGCCAATCAATCATCAATCTATCATTGATCCTCACCTATCATGAGGTCAATTATCAATCAATCATTGATCCTCTCCTATCATGAGGTCAATCATCAATCAATCATTGAATCTCACCTATCATGAGATCAATAATCTTCTAAGCTATCAGGATCATCAATCATCATCATAATCAACTAGAGGAATCAGTATTTCTTTATCGAGAGATAAATTGTTTCATCATTGTTTCTTCATCAAATCATTATCAAATCATCAAATCATCATAAAAATTTAGAAAAATCATAAAAAATTCAAAATTCATCAATTTATCTCCTAAGGGGGCATATATCATTATCATTTCAAAATTCAACATTCCAGGCAAATCAGGGCATATTACGAGTCATTATTTCTTCTATACTTTATCCATTATTCTGACTCTAAATTAAAATACAAAATTTCAATAATTTAGGTTATTTAATTATCTCTATCACATTTTAATTACCAAGATATCCTAGAATCTTTAATTTAATTATCATATTCTTTTTATTTTAATTTAATAAACAACTTCTATAGTTTTTTTTATTAAATTATTTATTCTTCTTTTGCTGAATTTAAATAAACCAAAAATATTTAAATAGATGCATAAATCATATCCCTCTATTCACTCACCAATAAAATTAGATTTTTCAAATCTAATTAATTCAACTGTCATTCACGGGAAGAGCCTTAGGGACAAACCTGCAGGAAATCCTCTCAATCTTCTGCCTCAAATATTTCATCTCATCTTGCCTAGTGTTTTCATGGGGAGAAACAATCCTCCATGATCAACTCCACCTTCTCATCTCATACCATTCAATTCTCCAGATTGAATCTCAACCTCTGCTGTGTTATCCCTTCACAAATGAGTGCCGTGAAATCTATAAATACAAGCTTTTGGCTACAGGAAAAGGATCCTAATTTGTGTAATCTTACTCTGCAGGTATTCCAGGCGATCAAGCATTCAAGCAATCCATTTTTAGGATCAATCCATCAAGCATTCATCCAGCATTCATCAAGCATTTAGCATTTACAGTCATGGCTGCCATTACAGTAGATTTGCATATTTAAATCATATAGAAATAGAATTAGCTTAATTCTCATTCTTTAAGTGTCATTTCAACAATCTATTAGCTTATTTAAATCTGAGAGAAAAGTAGATTAGAGAAATCTTTAAAGTTAGAGAGCAATAGGACAGATTTCTAAAGGTTCCTACATTTAAAATAGTTTAAATCTCTTGAATCTTAGATGCAATGTCTTATTTAGAAGTGTAGATACATTTTAGATTGTTTACCTCATTCTTACACTTCCAACTATCTCATTCAATAAATTCAAATGCAGCTACAATGCATACATGTGGAGAAAATATTACCTCCATTCCTAATCATGACCATCACACTATTGTCTTAAGTCTTTAACTCAAAAAGCAAGACTAACCCATAAATACACTAGCACAAACAACCCGAGCAAATGAAAAAACAACACAAATAATACTTTCGTCCACAAGCTTAAAACTTCAAACCCAATATTTTTTTCTAACACGAACAATTCTCATTTCCATCGGATAGATTGAAGTGCAGTTGGCTACTTCCATTGTTAATCACGACTAGCAGAGAAATCATGTAGCACCCCTCCATTTATGCTTATGTTTCCTGCTGTTATGTTTTCACACTGATAGACTATGATACTCTGTTTGGATATTTGGATTGCTGATTTTGAGCGACAGTGGATTTATTTTGTGACATGATGATACATTGTGTGGTGATTACTGATTTCAGACATGCTTTGATATAGCGTAGATGTTTACTTTCAGATGATTATTGCTATGTGTATGTTATGATGGACTAACTGTTATTTAATTCATCAGTCTGATGTGACGTGTATTGGTGTGGAGAACGGAACGCATCACTCACTTGCGAGTGCCCTGTGATGTCCATGATTTTCTCTGCACGGTGTGCCTGTTCAATGGTTTATATATATATATATATGCATGTTATTGCTTGGTTGCAGGATTGCAGGTACATGACACCGACTCCACCTGGTTACTCAGGTCTGAGCGTGTCAAGACTCAATAGAAATGTTGATTGGGAGGTAGTAGTTTGGTTCATCCTAGTCTAGTCTATAACCCGGTCATAGTACATCGTCTGTTTTAGTTTAGAGTCATAGGTAGTCTTGTATTTTTCTGTTTGGTTTAATTGCTTGAAAGGAAAAATGTCAATTTTAATAATAGTTTATTATGTTTTAATTTATTGTCATTTAAATTAATTGTTAAATGTTAAAGAAATAAAGTTTTTATATTTTATTAATTAATTAATTTTTGTTTAGTTAAGTAATTTGAGTAAAGATTGAATTTATTTAATTGAATAAATAAATAAATTAAATTAATATTGTTTAAATTGTGTGTGAATAGTTTTTATTTAAAATTAAATATTTTTGTGGAAATGGCATTTTAAATTGTAAATAAATTTTGTATTTGGAAATGGGAAAATTAAATAAAATAAATGCATGCAATTTGAATATTGAAATTTTAAATTTTAAATAAATTAAATAAATTAATTGAATCCATGCAAATCTTGAGAGGCAAGATTGCCGAGAAGTGGTTAAAAGATATTTTGCACTTCTCGACAAGTGTGCCAGTGCATTTATGATTTTTGGTTGAGGAATTTGTTTACGGATATTATTTTGGATCTGGGAAAACACAAAGGCTATTCAATTTCTTCACGGGAAAAAAATATTTGAACTCTGTAAAATTTTCTGTATATGCTTTTTGGTGTTATTGTATACTTGTGGAAGTTCTCTGGATTGTGTTTGGGAATTGGTTCTCGGGAAAGAATTTGGAAGCTACAGGCAACAGAGGCAAAAGAGGCTCTCTTCACCAGTCAGTTTTCTGAAGCAAAGGAAAACAGGTATTCTTCTTGTAAATTTTATTTTGTTTTGTTTTTGAAAGGGAATGCTTGTGAAAAGAAATTAGTTTAATTTAAATCCCTGTATTTCTCACACAGAAATTGTTCTCTGTATTTTGTTTTGTGAAGATTTGATGGATTCAGAAAACCTCTATAGTATACTCTCTGTAGAAAGTATTTGAATTTTTATGAGGGGAATTATTTGTTAAAAAGGAAATTGAAACCTCTGGGGTAAATTAGGATTTGAATGAAAATATACTGTGCATGTTTCTTTAAAAACCCTGAAGAAATTTGGTAATTTCCCCAATTTCCCTAATAAAACCTTGTGAAAATTTCTTTATTTCTTAATCATGAAACTCTGTGAATATATATATATATATATATATATATATATATATATATTATTCAATCATATATAAATTGGGTTGTGAAGAAATTCTTTTGGAAATACTGTTCAGACAAATTGTTTAATTCTTTTGAAGAAGTTTATTTTATTTATGCCATAATCCGTACGGCGAAATTTATAATGGCGGATTAAAGTCCACAGACCCAAGGATCAGAAAACGTTGGGTTCGGATTTCTTTTAAAAAGAAATAAATTATAAAAAAAAAAAGTTTTATTGGTTTTGGGGAGGGCCGAAACCCTCCCCACACCATATATGGTGGGCGCAGCCACCATGGCACAGCAGGTAGCGGCTGCTGGCGCAGCCCTAGTGGAGTTGTGTCCTTCCCATAGGAAGCCGCGGGAGCTGCGCGCGATAGGGTTCCATTTGATTTTAATAAAACAAATATACCTTGTATTAAATTTTGTATGAGTTAATTTCGATTTCAAATTTTAAAGTTTAAATAAAAATTATAAATACATATATATATAGTTATATATATAATATATATATATTTATTAATATATGTTATATTTATATAGTATATATATATATATATTATATAAAAGTTAAATAATACTAGATTATAGAATATATTTTTATATATATATTAAATAGATATTCAATTAAAATGAATAGATTGTATATTTATTTAAATATATATATTATTCTGTTATTTGAAAATGAAAATCATATGTAGTTATTTTAATAATGAAAAGAGAAAACAAAATTTCATTATTAAATATGATTGTGAAATTGGGTTAATTGTAGATTTGATTTTCATATTAAATGGAAGATAAATTATATATATCAATGATTAATTTCTTACTTCTAGTTCTTGATTGACTGGATTTAGTAAATCCGAATAATAGACGTTTATTTTCTTAATTTGCTTTAATTGTGTTTCTAGCTGGGAAATTGGGAATGTCGTAATTTTTCAAGTCTTCCAGACCAATTGTTAAAGTGGGGATTGTGATTGTTAAAGTTAAATTCTTGAGTTAGCTAAGGTTGTGTACATGGTATTTGCGTGGTGTTTAGACACCTGGTTGTATGAACATAGTCATTGTTGTTCGTTATGAAAAGTGTAGAATTTCTTGTTGTATTTCTGTACACCTTATAAACCTTAGTCAAGAAAACTTAGATTCCTTTGTTATGTTTAGGGGAGTGGCTTTTTGTAAGGGCCGACACACAAAGTGGTGTCAGGGTAACTTACAAAGAGTTAGTAAGTCAGTGATAACTAAATGACATAATAGTTAGATTAAAATCTTTAACAAGATGCTTATGCCTCACTTATTGACTCTTGAGCTAGTTCAGTCTTGAGTATAAGATGAGAAGGCCTAGAATGGAAAATCAATGTCTTGTTTCCTCAAAAGACATTTGATTCCGCAATGATTCGCAAATGGGGCCGGGTTTCGTAAGAGGTTACCAGGGTAACCCAAGTTGGGGGTCGGAACCTAGGAAGAAACACTAGGGTAACCTTTGCAATGTTGTGATGACACTCCACCTAAAATAACAGTTAACCTTGTGTATGTAGTACATTCAATTGTCTTAAATCTAGAAGCAATGTAACCATCAGTTAGTCATGTACTTGTGTCTAGGGTTAGTAGATTATGTCTAGGTAACCATATTACTATCTCCTAGCATGGGGGGTGGACCTACGGGTACCATATGGTTGGGTTGAACGTGCACCTTACTCGGTTGGGTCCCCAATTTATGATCATGGCAACGAGAGCTTCATGGATGGAGAGCTCGTACTTGGATACAGATGTACTTTCTTTATTGCATTATTGTAAAACTTGTATTGTAACTTCCCTCAATTGTTTATGAGGTGAACATTGTAAAATGTAATTATTATTGATCTTCCTCATCAGATGGATGAGAATTGTATTATTTTATCAAATGCAATGTAAGGAAACATGTTTGTACTTTATATTATCTTGAATGGAATTCAATGTTATGTGATGTTTATTTTAAGTTTATGATTAATTAAATATGGGCAATGTGAAATACTAAAGTCGTCTATGGAAACTCAAAGTAGTGTAACGTCGTGTAACTTAATGAATGTATGCAACTAATTAACTTAATATTAATACTTTAAAAAAAATTATTGCCCCTTTATAACACAATTGCAACATTCCTCAGGTTATTATGACGGGGCATTACAAATCAACAATAATAAATTACGGTGAGAAGTATTTAACTAAACAACAGACACTAACCTATAAAAGAAATGAAGGATAGCGAAGAATAGACATTCACACCCAAAATGAAAACAACAACAAATAATAGACATTAACACATAAAATGCAAAGATGTAAAACACTATAAGATGACGCTATAAAAGACATACCAAATTACAAACGCCTTTTTTTTGCTCCCCATACAATAGACATAAACCCTTTCAACAAACATAGATTGAATGATTTCATGCCCAAACATTTTCCAATTACTCACACCTAATTTGCAATGCCATTTAATAAATTCAAGTGCAGTTGCAATGCATGCATGCAAACAAGAGGCGTGAACACATAAAATGCAGAGATGCAAAAAACTCTAAAACAACACTACAAAAGATAGAGGAACTTACAAATGCTTCGTTTCTCAATTCCAAAATGCTAGACATTAGACAAAACAAAAAAGAAAGTGTAGGAGATACAGAAAATTACAAGCGCCACCTTCCTCGCTCCCAACACTGTAGATGCAAACCCTCTCAAGAAACAAAATTTTTAGCCTCATCAAACAACCTTAAGCAAATGAACAAACAAAAAAAATAACACATTGTTCGACAGACTTAAAACTTCACACTGTAACTCGCTAATGACGATTGTACTTCACTATACTCACAATAAATGAGAACTCACAAATAGTAAAGGAAAATGTATTACTTAACAAGCCACACGTCCCCATGAAGAGTGCATGCGAAGACACCACTATACCAAGGAACTAATGAAATGTTTCCAAAAGCAAAGCTCCCTACGACAATTATTATTTTAAAACAAATGAAAAATGGAAAAACCATGAGGAAAATACCACCAGCCAATGACAAAATTGCAAAAAAAATTGATAATTAGCTTTTAATAAATATTTCCTACAACATCAGCAAAACTATGGGAAAAAAATTTGGGTGCAGTTCCCGAAGCTCAATTTTAATATGCAAGATTGAGGTGATAACATTAGTTCCCCACCTATAAGGTAGGTACTAACAATATATGACTAAACCTTTTTCCAATATTGATTTCAATTATTTTGGAAATTGGGGGATTGATTCCTCATATATGCAAGCAAATCTAACTTAATTTTTCTACCTTATTCATTTAAAGAAGGAATCGTCCTTGTATCCTTGAGTCTTTGAGAATGATGCATTATAATGTTTGGTTTCCCTGTTATTCCTTGCTCAATAAATTACTTCCAATGAAATGGACCATTAAAAACCTATTTTGGGCTTTTCTTGTATAATTTACCTTGGTTTATTACCTTTATTTATAGGATCTTCTTGACCCAATATTTTTTTTTGTTGTAGGTAACTCCTATACTTGATAATTAATAACTCGTCTAACCCTATAGATTAAAGGTTTATTTGTCTAACACTCAAGATTAAAAAGCAATATATTTTTTGTTAAAATTTAAAACCTTGCTTGTTTCTTGTCAATCTTATTACAATAAGGATGGAGTTTGTTTGGATTGATCATTCATATGAGATTGATGCTAACAAATATAAGATGTCAATATCATTTGTTCCTTATAAAATAGTTTCACATGTTCTTACATTCTGATATAAATATTAAATAGGGTAATCCTCTAACCTTCAGAATGTTCAATGTATATTGCAGATTAATGCTTTCAATTTTATAACTTATAATCACAATCATTGCTAATAATTATGAGTTCAAACAACATATTACAATGTAAACTATATGGAAAAATATGAAACATCAATTCCCATTGTGCCTTCTACAAGGACTTTACTTACTAGTAGAGGCCTTGATATTGTGTTTGTGTGAACTCCACTGACACAATTCAATCTCATTTGTGGATGCAAAAAGTTACTCATTTAACCAAGTTCCTTATTCCATTTATTTAACCAAGTTTGTGAATCCTCTAGAATAAGTTAGTCTCCATAGTCAAGTTAGGAGTGATGTTGATCTTTTCGAAGGAAATGGCCCATATGTCAGGAGCTTTTTTTATAAATGCTTCCTTCACAAATCAATCATATTAATAAACAATGCATATACAAAATTTGTTACAAATAGATATTACATCATTAAGAAGTGAATATACCAACCTCTTCTATCTCATTTGAGTATATCTTTCCAAATGGACACTGTAATTATGCTAAAAAATAGAATTAGTACAAATTTAACTTCAAACATTGAGTACAAAACATGTAAATATTTGTTGATTGTCCATTGTAGTTATCATGCTACATTTCCATGTATCAAGGAACAAAAAAGAAAATAATTGATTTTCCACACATGTTGGGAATAGGATGTCATTTAATTGCAATCCTAAACATGTTTCATGTATCTCGTAAGTCCTTGGAAAGTGTTCCCCAACACTAGGATTAGAAAGAGATTAAATTTGAATGAAATGAACATGTAAATTGACATTTGTAATTATTCATAAATGATAGGAACATGTGGGGATGCCCAAGTTGAGCTCCTACAAAATAGGAGCACATGGGACGCTCACATGGAAGGTGGGACCCACCTTGTTTAAGTTAACTATTTGAAGAATTGATAATTCTTATGTAATGCATGTCTTGTTCCTACAAAATAGGGATTGATAATTGCAATGTGTGTGGAGTGGTACTATCAGTTTAGTTTAGTTTAGTTTAGTTTAGTTTAGTTTAGTTTAGTTCAGTTCAGTTCAGTTCAGTTCAGTTATGGATCAATTATCTTTAGTTATATGTTAGTTATTTTGAGTTGCATGTAGTTGACTTCAGTTGACTTGAGTTGCATGGTTAATGACTTCAGTTGCATGACATATAATGATTTGATACTTTCAGTTAATGAGGGATGATCAATCATGCATGAAGTTTGCATGAATGGTGGAGAGATATGTTTCAGTTAACAAAGATTGACTTGGACCCACCTTGGGTGCCCAAATTGGCATCTTGGAGTTAACACCTTTGTATGAGAAGATATTTACAAGGCTAAGTTAAGTGGGGCCCATTCTTGGGTGCCAACTTTGAGGATAAGCTTCTAAGATATCTTTGTAATCATCAATCAAATAAGACTTTAGGTTGGGACACCCAAATTGATGAGTGGCTTGTTTTGACATTGTTTTTCATAGAGAAACTCTACTTGCACCATTATGGCATAGATATTTGTGAGGATCTTTATCCTCTTGTAATTTTCAACTCATTGGAGTTTACAATATTCACAATTGTCTATTAATTGCAGCAAGTTGAAGAGAGTTTCATCAGAGTTTATTTGCAGGTTGTGAAGAAGCAAGTTGAAGGAAAAGGAAGCATACAAAGCAAAGATTGATACAATATTATTGTCATCTTGTTCTAAGGTTAAATAATACAAGCACTATTGATTTTGGTGGTGGAGTTTTTTCTCGAAAGGATTTCTGCACGTATATGTTGTGTCACTTCTATCTTCTTGTCTCATTCTTCTACAATCTTTTGTCTACTTCTACAATTGGTAAAATTGAATTAATCGGATTAATCACCCACAAATAATTTGTGACAAAGAATACTTAATTTAATCTCCAATATCGTAGGATTACAAGTTTAAAGCTACAAAATTTACCTTCAATTTTCAACATTTGGTATCAGAGCTAACGGTTGGTTAGAGTTTGGGACGCCTTTCTCTTAAAATTTTGAAGGTTTTTTGGTTGTAGTGGGAGCTTTTAATTGTGTTATTGCAGATTTGTAAAAGAGGTGTATCTTCTTAGTTTAGAGGATGGTTATCATGTTGTCATTGAGAGCTTGGATTCATAGGTTCGATGTGACCTTATGATAGTAATGTGGTTCTAATTATGTGCATCATGATTCTGTGGGATTGCTCGGTATCATGGTTTAGTGGGAACATTTAGCAATGATGTGGATCCTTGGTTGTAGCATGGTTTTGTTATTATGTCATGGTATACTCTTGATTAGTGGTTTAGAGTTGTGGCGTGGTACATGTTATGATTTTGATCATGAGGAAATGTCTGAAATTCCATATGCTTTTGACAGTAATGGTTTGATGTTTATTTTATTGCCATGTATAGCTTGGTATCATAGTTCAGTGGGAGCTTTGGTAGGATATGGTTATCTTCATGTGATTTGAAGAGGTTTTAACATCTTGTTTTATGGAGGACCCTTAGATTCTTTGGTAAAGGTGTTATTGATCTTCATGGAGAGGATGGTAGTCACGATGCCATGTGTGACTCAGTACCACGGTTCAGTGGGAGTTTTTGGCAGTGACGTGGATGCATCATTGGTAAGGTTATCTTAAGGTGATATGGGGATATGTTTTCTTGGTTTAGAGTGGTTGCTATTATGTCATGGTTTACTCTTGTTGCATTTAGAGTTTGGCATGGTTCTCTTGAGACTAGAATGTTTATGTATGTTATGATGCATGTGATCTCCTTAGAGGAGATAGTTAGATCATGGATGTCATGTTTATGTTTCTAATTCATGATTGGAGATTTGACATTGATCGTAGTATTTCTCTTTATATTGGGTACATTAATCATTTGGTTGATTACTTCATGATAGTGTTATGTTACATTTGGAGTTTGGCATGGATTGGTTGGTTACAGGTCCTCATGGATACTTGGAGACATAGGTGAGGCTTGGGTTATCTTATGGTTAGAGAGATGTGTTGGAATGGTTACTTGTAAGAAAATATTTTTCAACAAAAAATACCAAGCATCCTACACCTTGTTTAGACGTAAGTTCAACACACTCAGCGGTTTTAACATGCCTCCAAAGAGGTAGTTTGGTTATAGAGACTTGGGAAAGGTATTAGTTTTAATTGCAAGAAAATTAGACTTGAATGTGACAGTCAGAGTGTTATTTGTTTAGCCAAAAATCCTATGTATCATGCTCGTACTAAGCATGTTGATGTAAAGTATCACTTTGTGTGAGAAATGATTGAGAGTGGGAAGGTATTAATTGAGAAATTTGACATTTTGATTAATGCTACAAATTATCTTATGAAACTAGTTCTTATAGATAAGTTCTCTTGGTTTTGAGTATTAATCATTTGCTTGGAGCTTCATGATTATGCAGGTTGCATTTGAAGTTGGCATGGATTGATTAGTTGGTGCAAGAAGTGTGACACCCCTCCGTTTTGTTATGTTTTTCTTGATAGCTCAGATACTTTGTTAGACCTTATTTTATGTTATTGTTATTCTATCGCTGACAATGGAGCAATGATAGACTATATTGATGTGATGATACATTATATGCATGGTGATTATGTTTAATATTCTTTATGTTCAAATGCATAGATACTTAGTTGTGATGACATTGCTATATATGCTTATTGTAGTTTAATTGATATATTATCTCGTCAGCTGATGTGACATTGTATTGGTGAAGAGAATGGTATTGCATCACTCACTTGCAAGTACCCTGTGATTTCCACGATTCTCTCTTCACGGTGTGTATGAATTATTATCTATATACATGTACGACTTTTGCTTTTGTTGTAGGTTTGCAGGTACAGGACAACGACTTCACCTAGTTTCACAGTCTGAGCATGTCCACTACTCAACAGTAATGTTGATTGGGAGATAGTAACTGGTTAACCTTGTCAAGCCTTTACCCTAGCACAGTGTGTCGTTAGTCTGTATGTTGGTCATGTTCCTTATCCATGTTGGTCTTGGTATTTTATTTATCATGCAAGTTTAAATTGTATGTTGTGATTAAGTATTTAATTAATATGGAGATTTTATTATAAATTAATTAATTTAATTTAAGTTATATTATAAATTAATTTTAATTATTAAATTAAATGGGAATTAAAATAAATAAGTTATTTAATTGTAAGCTAGATTAAATAAATTGTTTTTAATTTTAAATGCATATTTGGGAAAGGATCTTATAAATATCTTGGTTTGTTAAAGAAGAGATATTTGTTGTGTGAACTGGAAGTTAGAAGGATTTGTTTTCTTATTGTCTTAAAATTGATTGAAATGGGTGAGAAAAGAGGAAGTTGTTTTCATAGGAAAAAAAGACAGAGGTTTTTGGGAAATGGAAGAATTGTTTTGTGGTTTGAAGAAATTGTAGATATTAGAAGTTTTCTGATAATTCTAGGAATCTAGTTTGTTATATTCTTGGTTGTGGATTGTTTATATTCTCTAGGAAGAGGCAATTCTTCTAGAGGAAGCTTTGGCAATCTTGGCAAATTGAAGATTACAGAGAAGCTTGGCATCAATCCTCAAGGAAACAATTCTTCTGGAACAGGTTCCTTAATTGTTTTTGTGAATTTTGATTTGAAAGAGTTATTTAATTATTGTAATGCAAATTGGAAAAGATTAGAAGAGGTTTTCATTACTGTAGAAGCTTTTGTTTTTAAAATATTGTCATGAAAATTGAACCTCTGTAGAAAACAATTTAGATCCTCTGTGTAAATTGATCATTTGAAATAGATTGATACCATAGGAAATATAGATCTTTGTAGAAAATCATCATTTTGTTTTGGTTTCCCCAATTCCTTTTAATTGTCTAGGAAAATAAAAATCTTTGATCTTTCTTGTAGAAAACTTCTTCTGTGAAAATTAATTGCCCATCTTGAACATATGCTTGGATAAATTTATATATAAAAAAATATATATAATATATATTAAAATATATATGTAGATATACATATATATTATATATAAATATTTCATTTTATTTAAGGCATTGTAATTTCTTGTAGGAAATTTTTATTTTGAATAAAATTGTGAAATCGTCGTATGGCAAATTTATTACTGTGAAATGTAAAAAAAATAAAATTGTAGTTTTGTTTGGCTAGGGATGAAACCCCAGCCGCACCCACACCCAGGGGTGCGCTGCTGTGAGCAGCGCTCCCCACATATGTGTGGGGGAAGCGCTACCCACAGGCAGTGCAACCTCTCTGTGTGGGAAGTGATGTAGCCAAGGCCGTGTCCCTGTGCGCTAGTCTATACAGGTTATATTTATTTGAATTTTGGTTTTGTTAATATATATATTTATATATAATATATGTATTATAAAATTATTATATATGTATTTTAATATATGTTGTTAATTATGTTAAATTACAATTGGATTTAAATATATATATATATATATATATTATAATGTATTTCTTTAAAAGATACATTAATGCATGAGGAAATGATTTTTAAGAGTAAATGGATTTTGTTTTAAATAAATGAGTTTCTTTTATGGTGTAGTTGATTTTATAATTAAATAGTATATTTATATGTATATATGTAATTATATTTAATTATATATATACATATTACATATATTTATTTAATGTTTGAGTATTGCAATAAATATATGCAATAACGATTAGTTAAATTTTAATGATTGATTATTTTAATTGTGGAAATTGAGTTAATTATTATGAGAAGTTGTGAACTGAAAGTTGAATATTTAGTTTAAATTCATTGTTGATTTATAAATAGGAATTATGTTTAAATGGTGTATTTTAAATATGCGATATTGATTGATTTGGATTTAGGAAATCCAAATGGTAGTGCTTTTAAATTTCGTGAGTTGGTGTTTATAGTTTCAAGTGTTTCTGGAATTGTGATGGGGGGAATAGTCATCATTGTGAAAATCTAAGTCTTCCAGAGATGTAAATTGTGAAAGGGTTGTTGTAACTTTAGTTCACCCTTTGAGATTTTCTTGGGTAGTGCACGTATTGGGATTCAGTATTGGACATCCGTAGGGATGTGTTACCTCTTGAGATGTGATGTTTACTTGTTGTCAATTTTAGTGCATTGTCTACCCTTGGGTTGTAGTATGAGTTATTGTGTTGTCTATAGGGGAGTGGCTTTCAACGGGGGTCGAGACACAAAGTGGTCCCAAGACAACTCGTGTGAGAGTTAGTTTAACCAGTGGAAATTAAATAACCTATATTAGGGGAATGGGTAGCTTAATACATTAACTTGATAATTTAGCCTCACTCATTGGCTCAAGGGCTTGTGTTAGACTTGAGATGAGTCAGGAAGGCCTGGAAAGGAAAGATCGTTATCTTGTCTTCTCGAAAGATAACCAATTTTGCACTGGTGTGCATGTGGGGCCAGAGTTCATGAAAGGTTACCAAGATAACCCTAGAGGGGGGCCGAGACCTAGGAAGATCTCCATAGGATAACCAATGCAACCTTTGTGATGACACTCCTTCTATGACAACAATCGGTTTATATTGTACAGTAATTATTCTTGATTTAGTGATTCTGGAAGCAATGTGACCTTTTGTTTTGTGTGTACTAGTATAGTGTTATTTTGTATATTGCTTGTGTCTAGAGGTAATAGGTTTATCTTGGTTACCTTTTACTATCTCCTAGCATTGGGGCTAGGCCTATGGGCACCACATGGTTGGGTGGCGTGCACCTTACACTATTGAGTTTCTCTTCCTGTTCGTGATGGCGAGATCTTCTTGTTCGAGGAGCTCGTGTGGTTCTATGGATTTGTACTTCTCTTTATTCATTGTAACTGTGGGACACTATGTATGTAATCCTCATTTGTATCGAAGAGAACCCTTGTGATGTAATTATAACATTATGTCTGATCTATTCATTGTTGGGTTAAATGGTATATTTGGTGTTATGTGGTGTTGTATCTATGGAAATATGCTCATTACATTTCTATGTGCTAGACTTATTTTGCAATGGATTAATGCTTTGATGTATGTTGTATCTTGAGTTAATTTCCATATGCTATTGTTGGATTAATTTTGTAAGTATTGGAGTTCACATGTAGACATGTTGTGTGGCCTAGAGGATGTATGTGGTTAGAGTAGGTTACTTTACTTGTCATTGCTACTTTTTTTAAGAAAAAAAATTAGTTGTGCTTCTGCAGTGTTGCATCGTCAGGAAGGCCATTGGCCTTGAGTCCTGTACTTGATTTATAATAATGATTCCTTGTTTATAATAATTCCAATGTATAATGTCAAGTGGGAGAATATTGGGAATAGGGTGTCATTTAATTGCAATCCTAAACATATTTCATGTATCTCCTAGGTCCTTGGAAAGTGTTCCCCAACACTAAGATTAGAAAGAGATTAAATTCGAATGAAATGAACATGTAAATTGACATTTGTAATTATTCCTAAATGATAGGAACATGTGGGGACGCCCAAGTTGAGCTCCTACAAAATAGGAGCACATGGGACGCTCACATGGAAGGTGGGACCCACCTTGTTTCAGTTAACTATTTGAAGAATTGATAACTCTTATGTAATGCATGTCTTGTTCCTACAAAATAGGGATTGATAATTACAATGTGTGTGGAGTGGTACTATCAATTTGGTTTCAGTTCAGTTCAGTTCAGTTTAGTTATGGATCAGTTATCTTTAGTTGCATGTTAGTTATTTTGGGTTGCATGTAGTTGACTTCGATTGACTTGAGTTGCATGGCTATTGACTTTAGTTGCATGACATATAACAGGTTGATACTTTTAGTTAATGAGGGACGATCAATCATGCATGAATTTTGCATGAATGGTGGAGAGATATGTTTCAGTTAACAAAGATTGACTTGGACCCACCTTGGGCACCAAGTTGGCATCTTGGAGTTAACACCTTTGCATGAGAAGATATTTACAAGGTTGAGTTAAGTGGGGCCCATTTTTGGGTGCCAACTTTGAGGATAAGCTTCTAAGATATCTTCATAATCATCAATCAATTAAAACTTCAGTTTGGGATGCCCAAATTGATGAGTGACTTGTTTTGACATTGTTTTTCACAAAGAAACTCTACTTGCACCATTATGGCATAGATATTTGTGAGGATCTTTATCTGTAATTTTCAACTCATTGGAGTTTACAACATTCACAATTTTCTATTAATTGCAACAAGTTGAAGAGAGTTTCATCAGAGTTTATTTGTAGGTTGTGAAGAATCAAGATGAAGGAAAAGGAAGCATACAAAACAAAGATTGATATAGTATTATATAGTAATATTTTTCTAAGGTTAAATAATACAAGCACTATTGATTATGGTGGTGGAGGTTTTTCTCAAAAGGGTTTCTGCGCGTATATGTTGTGTCACTTCTATCTTCTTATCTCATTCTTCTACAATCTTCTATCTACTTCTACAATTGGTAAAATTGAATTAATTTGATTAATCACCCACAAAAAATTTGTGACAAAGAATACTTAATTTAATCTACAGTCTCATAGGATTGCAAATTTAAAGCTACATAATTTACCTTCAATTTTCAACAACACATCCCAATTTAAAATTTGATCAATGGATCTCAAATTGAATATAAATTGATTACTTGGCAATGTTGTACTCAAAGTCAAATGATTATTTGGCTTCACGAATGCTTAATTAAAGTAATAGTTGTTGGATATTAAATATTTAATAATAAAATATTATTTAAATAGTTATAAGATCGTTCAAAATTATTTAATTAAAAATGTTAAGTTGTATAATTTTTGAGTGAATATGTTCAATTACTAGTGCAAGTGAAACCAAGGATGGGGTGTGCTAATTGATTATGATGGGTAAGGGATTCAAAAAGTGGTTTTTTGGACACCTTTTATGACTACACATATTTGAGACATCAAAAATAGATGATAGGGTAAAAGAACAAATTTGTGTCACACTTTTGGCCAACTAAATGGTTTCGAGCGAAACAATTTTGGCATTTTTCATAATTTTTTGAAACTTTCAACTTCAACTAAATATTTCTTTAGTCAAAATTATTCAAAATATACATATATAAATACCCTTTTCTAGAGCTCGGAGTGGTGAATCTAAATATATAATTTTTTTGGATATTTTGATTAGTTTTAATATTTTTTTTTTTTAAATAATGGAAGTAGGTTGTTAAAGTTGAAAAAGAGGTTGATTAAAAATTTTAAAAAATAGTAAAACATATTAAAAAAAATGAAAAATATATGGTGTACTAGAGGAGAGAATCCTCTTCAAAAGGGTGTAATTTTTTTTTTAAATGATTTAAAAAAAAGTAGACAATAGTTGACGTCAAATAAAAACTATTAAATTATAGTAAGTTTGACTTTAAAATTTTATTACAAGAAAAATATACATCAAAATTTCAAATTTCTTTTTCCATGCACTACATATTGAAGTTACCTATTTGGAGAAAAAAAATTAGGGGAAAATAATTTTTTTTTCTATTTGTTTCTTGATATCAACTAAACGTCACTTTTTCCTGAAATTTTCAGCATTTAAAAATATACTCTTTTAAATTGATAAAAAAAAATATCAAATCACTTTTTAAAAAATTTAAAAAATTACAGGAATAAACTTCATCAAGAGTTTTTCATTTCATTAGTTTACATCCTTTTGAAATTCAAAACATTTTTATGTGGTCAAAGTTGAGAATTTTTTTTGGTGTTGGTCACTTCCTTTAGAAAGTGTGACACATGTTTGTACTTTCACCTGCTGACAACATCAAATCTTAGGTTTAAGTAGTCAACTAGCCAAGGAAACCGCTATAAAAAAAAATTAGAGTTGTTTGACATTGGCATATAGGATTTTGAGGTGTGTGAAGTTAGGGTGGATGACTATTGGGTCCTCTCCCCTAAATGGATGAGTTTTTTCAACCATAAAAAATCCTATTTTGAGCATTGCACCCAAGAGTGACAACAACCATCATTATTAATTCATCAACTTTCTTTCATAGATAAATTAAGATAGAGGCATGAATAGTAAAGAGTATGAAATAAAATCCCCCAAGGCCTGCCTACACTTGAATCTTGTCTATGCACTTCAATTATTTCCAGGCCTTCAAACTAGGGTTTTCCTCGAGGACTTGGTATGATGGAGAAGAGAGAAAAAAGGGCAGCATTCCTAGCAAAGTCCAAAAAGTGTAGTGTTGCAAAAGTTAAAAGGAAATGTTTTTACATGTATGAAAGGATAACACATGTGTGCTAAATAGTGGTGGATGATATCTATTCAAACATCAAGATGTACGTTTGACAGTATTTATTAATTAATTAAAAATAGAAAATAGATTGTATTCTAATTTTTAATTAATTAATTAATTAATTAAGGTGTATTTTGATATCTCCATAGACAATACCATAGTGGTCCTATGAATAGGGGAGAGGGTTCAATAGTGGCATGGAGTTTTGGTCAAGAAGTTAATCAAATGGGACCCAACACTAATTTCACAAAATAAAAATGTTTAAAATATTAAAAAATATTCATTATTCATATGATATAAATTTGTAAGATCCATATTTTTAAGTCAATGGATGTAATCATTGTCCATGTTTAAAAGATTTATTAAATAAATATTTTGTATACACATTCTCTCTACAAGATATGAGATCTCATATAAAAATATAAAGTGTAGATATAAAACGGTTGCATACTAGCATATCTATCTTTAGAAAAAAAAATATAAAAGACATTGAGAGATATCATTCTTGATATGTCTATTTTTAAGTGGATTTGTGAATTAAGAGAATTAGGCAACTCAAAAATGATATATCTAGTATTTTTTACATACATTTTTCTAATGATGGATATGCTAGAAATGTTACTCTTATATATAATATTATATAGTAATATTTATTTTATCTATATATACATTATAAATATTATTTATTTTATTTAAAGAGTTTTTTTACTTTTTTATGTAATTTGTAATTTTATTTTTGGAAAAGGTATTTTATTTTATTTTTTACTTTGATTTGTTTATTTTATATTGTATCTAAGAGATATTTTACTATCAAATGATAACACTAATATTATATTTATTGTTAAATATTTATAAATATTTTGGCATGTAAATGATTGTCAAATTAAAGGTACAAAATATGATTTCACATGCTCATGACATGACACTTTTATATCATTGTATAACACCTCTTGGTATAATAAATTATCCCAAATACATAAGTAGTTGGCACTCATAAAATAAGATTGTAATACAAATATATAATATTTTTCTAACAAAATGAATTATCAATTGCTCCATCAAAGATACGTGAGTGTTCCATATCTCAACATGAACATAACATATTCAAGTTATATTTTTCCAACAACTGGTCATTTACATGATGAATGCATGCAAGCATTACATCAAATCTATAAGGCTCACCAATCAAGCTATCAAATTAACTTGAATTAGATCAAAACCAACAAGAACAAATAAGGGCATTCAAACTTGTCAACATCAATTCAAAGATTTTCAAATCCATCTATTCATTCCTCTAACTTACATGCTTCAATTAAATGAATTTCATGATATTGTCCAATAAAATGATGTAACAAAAAAATTGAATATCATCCAATAAAATGAAAGGGCACAAATCACAAACAATTAATTTACTAAATGACATGGCTAGAAATACATCATGTTCTCTATTAGATTTTTTCTACAACCCTACATAGAAATTTTGTACAAGTTGAACTATACATTTTCCAGTCAACTATCTACCACAAGATTATCAACAATAAGTTCAAATTACATTTGTCACAAAATTATCAATTGTAAGTTTATATTATACTTGTCATTTGTTTCATTTCACTTATATTTTCTTAATTTCATGTTCATAGTTGCTTGTAAATGCTATATATATATAAAGTTTAAATCATATGTCTACATTTTCTTAATTTTGTGTTGCTTGTATAGGCTTTATACTAAGTTTTGATTATAGTTATATATTTACATTTGATTGTAATAAAAATTCAAATGCTTTTTCAAAGGATATAGGTATTTGATAAGAATTATAAATTTGTTGATAATAGTATCTATTATAATGGATGGTTAAATACCTTTTTTTAACTAATGTATTAAAGTAAAATTATTGATACTAATAAGTAACATATCTTGATAATATCTTATAATATAATAGAGTACACAAACAAAATTATGATAGGAGTTGAATTTTGTTGTTTCATGTGTTGATAAATATGAGTTGCATTTTATTGTTTCTTATGTGTTTCTAAAGTTACAATTTTCCCTTATCATATTCACCCTTATTATATGTTCCAATCTATTATCTATTTATTTTTAAGTAAACTTGAAACAACTCCTACAATGATAAATATGATAATAGTAAATACAACTTCCATCTATTGAAATTTCAACAAATATGAAACAAGAAAATGAAACTCATAATTAATAGATAACTTTGTTCATTAATCTAACTTACATGCTTCAATTCGAACTTCATGATATTGGTCAATTGATGTTGGAGCATCCATGGCCTTGTGCAATCCTGTATCACCAAAAAAAAAAGGCTTGATTTCTTTTTTTGGTTAATTTGGAGTGGAATTTCATTTGATTTATGAAATTAAAATTTTGATTGTGGGAGAGATACAATTTCATGTCATATGATTGTAATTTCAATTTTCCATTTAAATTGAGTCAAATTCATTGATGACATAGTGGAGACCAAGTTTGGTAAAACCAAAAAATCAAGAAAAACAAAATGTGGGTGTGGCTTTTTGGAGTTATATTTTCTTTGAATTTTTCTTTCAAATCATTCAAACAAGATTCCTAAAAAATAGGAACCCAGAGGTGGGTTCCCATGAATGTGAAAAAGAAGATTTTGCTTTCATTGGTGAAAGCAATGTTGGATTGAAAGCCATAAAATCCTCTAGCGGGTAGTGGGTGTAGTGGAGTTATTTTATTGCAATATTTCATTTGATTTTTGGAGGAAATTGGGAAAATTGGAGAGAGTGACATAGAGATTGGGAAATTTGAATGAAATTCATGGTAATGTAATCTAAATGGTATGCAAATTCAGTGTAATGCATATCCCAGGAAATATAAAAGCAAAATTCATTTCATTTTGGAGTTAGTCTTTCTAGAGAAGGGAAATAGGAGAGACCAAGCATAGCATATCTCTACAATGTTGTTGTTGATGTTGATGGAAGATTTGAAGGGTGTGCAAATGATTTGATATCTTCCGGAGTTGCAGAGAGTGATGTGTGAAGTTGCATTGTTGGAGTTTTTGTTGTTTGCAGGTGTGAAGGTTGAGATCCAACCTTTTATTGTTGAGGCAATATTTTGATGTTCATTTCTGATTTTGAATACATTTTCAAGGGCATGTAATAGCCCACAACCCTCAGAGGTTTTTTGTAAGTGTGTGTTTGTGTTTCAGGTGAAAGGTTGCATTGCAACCTAGGATTTTGGTGAAGATAAATCCATTTTCATTTCTGATTTTTGTATGCATCTAAAAGGGAATGTAACAGCCCAAAACCCTTGCGGTTGTATTTAATTTATTGTTGAATTTTTAGTTTGTTGAATGAAGGAGTTTTCTAGTTGCAAATTGCAACCCAGTTGTGTAAAAGTTGTAGAGATAAAACTTTAGATTTTTGGTGTTATTTGTATTGGGTGGGTGTCAGAAAAGAATTAATTTACCTCTCATACATCAGTGGTATCATATTGAGGTTGAACTTGAGTGTGTGAGCAAACCGTCGAAGAGAGGTAGCTTGCACTAGGATCTATGTGTTGTGGGTTTGCAACCATGTTTGCTAGAGGAAGAGGAAGAGGAAGAGGAGAAATTTTTGTAAGGGATGATTATTTTAGAGCTTTGAGAAGATAGGTTGAGTCAACTCTACAAGAAGAAATAATAAGGGGATTTGCAAGGGTAAGAGACCCAAGAAGTGATGATGAAAGTACAAAGATTGCTAGTCAAGTTAGAATCCAAGATAGGGAAAAGGCCTAAAATAGATGTTCCTACCTTTAATGGGAGTTTAAATCTAGAAGAATAAGTGGATTGGTTGAATGAGATGGAAGAATGTTTCAAATTTGAAGAGATAGAGGATCCAGACAAAGTAAGATATGCCAAAACAAGGTTGAAAGGGCATGCCTCTATATGGTGGAGAGAGGTTCAATTAGAAAGGGGAAGAAAAGGAAAAGAAAATATTACTAGATGGGATAAAATGGTGGAGAAGCTTAAAATACAATTTATTCTAATAGCCTATGAATTAGATTTGCTTAAGAAAAAATGCAAGGTCTGAAACCAAGCAACAAATTAGTTAAAGAGTACACAAAAGAATTCCATAGAATTCTTATAAGAACCAAACATTTAGAGGTGATAAAGGAGAAATTTTAAAGGTATATCAATGGATTAAGGTCAAGCATTCAAGAGCTGGTGGCACTTGTTAGAGTTCTAACAATGGAGGATGCCTATCAAATAGCCTTAAAATTTGAAGAGAGGTTAAACAGGAGGTTTGAAAACAAGAAAAAAGGAAGAGGATGTGGAGGCAAGGTAGGTGGAAGAACCTACAAGAATGAAGATAATCAGCAAAAGGGATCCAAAAATGAAGAGGGCAGCAATAGGGCAGCGAAGTATGATGAAAGAAAAAGTTCAAGAGAACAAAATTTTAGAGGTAGAGGTAGAGGGCGTGGCTTTGGTGGAGGCCCATTCAGAGGCACTTGCTTCAAATGTGGAGAAGAGGGACATCGGGCTTATGATTGTCCTCGCACCAAAGAGAAACCAAGAAGAAGACAAGAGTATCAAGGAAAGGTAGAAAATGTCAATGAAGAGGAAGAGGCACCTTCCTCACAATATGAAGATGCAAAATAGGGAGAAGTCTTGATGACAAGGAGAGCACTCCTTAATGATGACAGTGAACCAATACAAAGGAAAAAGTTTTTCAAAACAAGGTGCAAATGTGAAGGGAGAGTATGTAACATTATTGTGGATAGTGGAAGCATGGATAATCTTGTGTCTGAGGAGATGGTGAAGAAGTTGAATCTTGAGAGGAGAAAACATCCTAAACCACACTGGATAACTTGGGTGCAAGACACTCAAAAGTTACTTGTTAATGAGAAATGCAATGTGAGGTCCATGGTTGGAAACTACAATAATGAGATTCTATGTGATATCATTCCCATGGATGCTTGTCACATTTTTCTAGGGAGACCATGGAAGTATGAAAGGAGAGCTATTCATGATGGGTGTTCCAACACCTACACCATAGTAAAAGATGGAGTGAAACATAAGTTGAATCCTTTGAAAGAGGAAAGTGTTCAAGTTTGTGGCAATGCTCGAGTTTGTTTGGTTGATGCAAGGATATTTCTTGATGGTATGAAGCATGAGAAGGTTTGTTTTTCCATCATGCCAAAGACTAATAATGAGGTGGTGGAAGAAGTTCCTATAGAAGTTGTAGATTTGTTGAAGGAGATCAAAGACATTGTATCAGATAATGCACCAGAGGGACTTCCACTGATGAGGAAAATAAATCACCAAAATGATTTGATTTCTGGGGAAAGCTTATTCAATAAGGCAGCCCATAGAATGTCACCCACGGAAAGTGAAGAGATGAATATACAATTTGTAGATTTATTGAAGGGATTGATTTGGGAGATCTTAAGTCCTTGTATAGTTCCTACAGTATTGGTGCCTAAGAAGGGAGGAGAGTGGATATTGTGCACAGACTCTAGAGCTATCAACAAGATCATAATCAAATATAGATTCCCATTACCCCAGATGGATGGCATCATGGATTGCTTGAGTGGAGCTGAGTACTTCACCAAAATTGACTTGAAGAGTGGGTATCACCACATAAGGATACGAGAGGGAGATGAATGGAAGACAACATTCAAGACAAAAGAAGGTTTGTATGAGTGGTTGGTCATGTTATTTGGGCCAACCAATGCACCCAATATGTTTATGAGACTTATGAATGAGGTTTTGAAGGAGTTTCTTGGGAGGTTTCTGACTGTTTATTTAGATGACATTCTTATTTTCATTGAAAAACTTGAGGAACATTTGATGCATATTATATGTGTTTTTGAGAAGCTTAGAGAAGAGAAATTGTTGATCAATCTTAAGAAGTGCAACTTTGTGAAGAAGGAATTAGTATACTTGGGTTTTGTGGTGTCAAGTGAGGACGTCAAGATGGACTCAGAGAAGGTGAAAGCAATCTTGGAGTGGCCTACACCAAAAACAATGACCGAGGTGAGATCATTTCATGGTTTAGCTAGTTTCTACAAAAATTTCATAAGAGTATTTAGTAGCATATGTGCCCCACTAACAAAAACCATGAGATGTGATAAGAAGGATTTCAGATGGACTTCAGGGGCAGCAAAGAGTTTCAATGTGTTGAAGGAAAAAGTTATAGAGCAACCTATGTTAGCACTTCTGGATTTCAACAAGGTTTTCCAAGTGCGTGTGATGCAAGTGGTAGTTCCATTAAGTTTTTTTGAGCCAAGAAGGTAAACATATTTCCTAATTTAGTGAGAAGTTAAATAATGCTAAGAAGAAGTATTCAGTGTATGATCAAGAATTTTATACTATTGTGCAAGCATTGAAAAAGTGGAGACACTATTTATTGGCTAAGGAGCTTGTTTTATATATTGATCATCAAGCATTACAATATTTGGGCAGCCAAGGTAAGCCTAGTCAAAGGCATATGAAATGGATTAAGTTCTTGCAAAGTTATACCTTTGTTTTAAAACATAGATGCCTTGAGTAGAAGACAAAACTTGTTGGTTGAGATACAGGTTTAGGTGGTTGGATTTGATGAGTTGAGGGATTTTTATGAAGAGGACCCTGATTTTAGAGAAGCATGGAGAGTTTGAAAAATTCCTATTTCAACTAATAGGACAAAGTTGTTGGACTATCTCATCCAATATGGCTTGATATTCTGAGGTAACAAGTTGTGCATTCCAAGAAGTTCAATGAGGATAAATCTAATCAAGAAAAAGCATAGTGGTGGACTTGCAGGTCATTTTGGAATGGATAAGACATTGGAACTTGTAGGTGAGAAGTATTATTGGCCACAAATACAACAAGAGGTGAGAAATTATGTGCAAAGTTGCGGTGTGTGTCAAGTAGCCAAAGGGGTGAGTCAAAACACCGGTTCATATCAGCCACTACCTACACCCAAGAGGCCATGGGAAGACATAAAAATGGACTATGTGCTTGGTTTACCAAGGACACAAAGAGGATATGACTCTATCTTTGTTGTGTTTGATAGGTTTTCTAATATGTCACACTTTATTCATTTTCATAAGACTAACAATGCAGTGAATGTTGTAGATTTTTTTTTCAGTGAGGTTGTGAGACTTCATGGCCTTCCAAAGAGCATTGTTTCTGACAGGGATACGAAGTTTTTAGGATAATTCTGGAGGACTTTGTGGAATAAGCTCAATATTGATCTGAAATTTTTCTCAGCATACCACCCTCAAACATATGGACAAACGAAGGTGGTGAATAGGAGTTTTGGAAATATGCTGAGATGTTTAGTTGGAGCAAACCAAAGGTGTCGGATTTGGTCATACCTCAAGTTGAGTTTTCCTACAACAACTCAGTCAATAGGAGCATAGGTAAATATCCATTTCAAATTTTCTATGGCAGCATCCCTATTGGTGTTTCAGATTTAAATTAGATTGACAGAAGTGTGAAGAAGAGTGTAGATGCAGAGGACTTTGCAAAGCACATGAAGGGCTTGCACGAAGAGGTGAGAAAACATATCAAAAAAATGAACATTTCATACAAGGCTAATGCTGATATGAAGAGGAGACATAAGGAGTTTCAGATTGAAGATAATGTGATGGTACATTTGAGGAAGGAGAGGTTTCCAGTTGGCACCAACAACAAGCTGAAAATGAAGAAGGTTGGACCGTGCAAGGTGTTGAAAAGGCATGACTCTGGTAATGCATATGAAGTTCAATTGCCTAGTGATCTTAATATATCTCCTATATTTAATGTTTCTGATCTAAACATGTTCTATGAGAACAAAAATGATCAAGTTGCAGCAAAGGGGCAGCCACAAGAGTTCATACATAAATCTGATCAAGAAAATATTGAATCAATTCTTGATAGAAGGGTGAAAAGAAGCAATACATGGAGTATCTTGTGAAGTGGTTTGGGAGACCTATGGAGGATGCATCATGGTTATCTAAGGCTGAAATTACTTGTCTTGGGTATCCATTAGAGAAGTGACATGATAACTTTTCAAATATCGTGGGTGTCTGATGCAGGAGCATCTGTGGCCTTGTGCAATCCTGTATCACCCAAAAAAAGGGTTTGATTTCTTTTTTTGGTTAATTTTTGAGTGGAATTTAATTTTATTTATGAAATTCAAATTTTGATTGTGGGAGAGATAAAATTTCATGTCATATGATTGTAATTTCAATTTTCCATTCAAATTGAGTCAAATTCATTGATGACATAGTGGAGACCAAGTTTGGTAAAACTGAAAAATCAAGAAAAAGTACAAAATGTGGGCATGGCTTTCTAGAGTTATATTTTCTTTGAATTTTTCTTTTAAATCAATCAAATAGGATTCCTAAAAAATAGGAAGCTAGAGGTGGGCACCCATGAATGGGAAAAAGCATATTTTGCTTTCATTGGTGAAAGCAATGTTGGATTGAAAGCCATAAAATCCTCCAACAGGTAGTGGGTGTAGTGGAGTTGTTTTATTGTAATATTTTATTTGATTTTTGGAGGAAATTGAGAAAATTGGATAGAGTGGTGTAGAGATTGGGAAATTTGAATGAAATTCATGGTATTGCAATCTAAATGGTATGCAAATTCAGTGTAATGCAAATCCCAAGAAATATAAAAGAAAAATTCATTTCATTTTGGAGTTAGTTTTTCTAGAGAAGGGAAATAGGAGAGACCAGGCATAGCATATCTCTACAGTGTTGTTGATGTTGATGGCAGATTTGAAGGGTGTGTAGATGATTTGATATCTTCTGGAGTTGCACAGAGTGATGTGTGAAGTTGCATTGTTGGAGTTTGTGTTGTTTGCAGGTGTGAAGGTTGAGAGCCAACCTTTGATTGTTGAGGAAATATTTTTATGTTCATTTATGATTTTGAATACATTTCCAAGGGCATGTAACAACCCACAACCCTCAGAGGTTGTCTGTAAGTGTGTGGTTGTGTTGCAGATGAAAGGTTGTATTGTAACCTAGGATTTTGGTGAAGATAAATCCATTTTCATTTTTTATTTTTGTATGCATCTGAAAGGGCATGTAACAGCCCACAACCCTTGTGGTTGTATGTAATTTCTTGTTGAATTTTTAGTTTGTTGAATGAAGGAGTTTGTTGGTTGCAAATTGCAACCCAGCTGTGCAAAAGTTGCAGAGATAAAACTTATGATTTTTGGTGTTATTTGTATTGGGTGAGTGTGAGAAAATAATTAATTGTGAGAGTAAATTTGAATTAATTTAGCTCTCATACATCATCAATGAAATGATGTAACACAAAAACTGAATTTCATCCAATCAAATGAAAGGGCACAAATCACCAAAAAATAGTTTATTGAATGGCATGGCTATAAATACATCATGTTCTCTACGAGCTTTTTTCTACAAACCCATATATAAATTTTCTACAAGTTGCTATACTTTTTCCAATATGCTATCTGCCACAACATTATCAGCAATTTGGTATAATGTTTCTAGTTTTTTTATCTACCACAACATTTTCAACAATATTAAAAATGGTAGAGCATGAAACTATGTTGCAGATCAAACCATTGCTACATAGAAATATTAAAAAATAAAATATTATTTGATTTATTTAGGATATTTTTCATTACATTGCATGGGCTAATATAGCCTTACATTTCCCAACTTACTTATGGGAATAACTCCCAAGAAACTAACATTTGTTTTATTAACTGACAATTAACTTTACCCATTATTTATTTATAAATGAGCATCTATATGCTAATTTATTTATAAACTAACATCTATATATGCTAATTTATTCTACTGTTTAATCTAATTTATACTATCTAATGATGTAATAAACCAACATTTCCCCTTATTACATCAATTTGAATAAAGGATGAAACATTGCAAGGACTAAACACAACAAGCCTTCTAAAAACTTATGAAGCACATTCACCAATTCTTCTCACCTAGGAAACACCAAACTAACTCCACCAGTAGATCTCTTGATTGTCAGACTTGTAAAAAATCTATACAACTTAAGAAAACATAAAATACTCTCATCCTCCATACACAAAAAGAGAATAGATTTGGTTTGAGAGTTGAAATCTCCTTCAATTGTGTCAAAATTCTCCTCTAATGCTTCATATGAGAGAAAAAATCTCCTTTGAGAGTTCACTTTCCTTTGAAAGTGTCAATATCCCTTCTCCAATGTTGTTGGAGCCAATCCCTTCTCTATTGTACAAAAGAAACTGGACCATGGTGAATGCATTAATTACACCCACAAGATTTTCCATGAAATGCAAGTCCCCTTGCTCCATGAAGGGACACAAATATGAAATTGGTGCTTCTCATGCAAGGTATCATCTTTGAACAAGAAGCTAGATCAAGATGATAAAATCCTCCTATCTTCAATGCCTCAATCATCTAATAAAGTTGTCCTTAGTTTTAAATCTTGATAAATCTATTAACTTTTTTCCTTCGCCATCATCTTCAATATCTACTTCATAACCCCTTTTAAGTTTTCTCTTTTCATGTCTTGTGTGAAATTTAATATCGAATAAAATATAATTCAGGGCACAATGTGTCACTAGGTATTCAAATTTTAGTGGTCTTATTTCTTTGAGGATTGCACGCAACGTAAAATAAAAGTCATATATAGACATCGACAATATTGAATTCAATCAAAAGTGCACTCATACAATTATAGTGAACTTATAATTGCATAAATTACATACCCTTTATAATATCAATGATAAAATTGTGTATTGTATACATCTCCTATATCTCTCTTAAGAAAACGTTCCAACCTCCTCCATCTTCCATGCACTACTACCACCTCTCAAAATTGAGAGCACACCAAATACAAAGAAAGTGGAACATAAATGTAGGCTAAAATATTATTAAAAAAAAACGTGACTTTATAAAATTCTTTAAATGCATGTGAAATGAATTAAGTAACTATTATTTGGAGCAACTTACATACAATCCAAACCTATAAAAATGATTTTCAATGCATCAACAAAGCTATTTGATGTGTGGTCTAGTATATCCCCTCATTTCCACGCCTTTTCTTCTCCTTCATGTCATGCCTCTCATGCATAGAAAGTATTTGCCTTCAATAACTATATACAAAATCTTTGTTAAATGCTACACAATGATAGCTGCAAATGTCGCCCCAATCTACACTATCAAAAGATGAAAATAAACCTCAAATTATATGCAACTCAATTGAAAATATACTTCATGAAAAAAAAAAAATTCTCATATGCCATCTACTGACAAATTTTTGATTTTAGTTCATATGCTCATAATTTCTTGTAAAGCTATATATACGTAAGTTTAAATTATATTTCTATAGTTCCTTAATTTCATGCTCATAGTTTCTTGCAAAGCTCTATATGCTGTAAGTTTAAATTATATTTCTACATGTCCTTAATTTCATGTTGCTTGTTACTTGTGTATGTTTTATAAGTTTTGATTATATTTATATATTTGCATTTCATGGAAATGAAAATTCAAATTTTGTTCAGGTAAAGGATATAGGTATTTGTTAAGAATTATAAATTTATTGATAATAGTGTCTAGTATAGTGCATAGTCAGATACTTTATTTTAACTAACATAACAAAATAAAATGGTTGATACTAATAAGTAACATATCTTGATGATATCTTAGAACATAATAGAGTACACAAACAAAATTATGATAGGAATTGCATCACCTCTTAACATATTGATTATATAATAGATAACATATTTGCTTGTTTTTAAACTTCATAATATTATCATTTTCACACAAATGAGAAATTGGTTTTCAAGCAAACTATGAAAATCCACCCTTCAATGATCACAAGATATAAATTAAATTCTAACTTCTATCAGCTCTATAAATATAAGACAAAAGTGAGCTACAAATCAATCGATTGAATGCACAACTATAGAAGTATTAGTATAACACCTAATAACAATAGTATAACTTATGAAAGTGAAGTTATAAACTATTTTTTGTATTTGTAGCCATGTATTGACCCTAACTAATCTTTTATTTAACCAATACTATGATTGTCAAACTCAAGTTATAAATTCTTATTCAAATTCCTAGTTGCATATTCCTATGTTTTTTTTCGTATTAGAATATTAGTTGAGGGTTAAAATCCATTATTGTGTTATACTATTGGCCAACAAAATAATTTTAGGTAAAAAAAAAATCACTTGAAAGGATTTTAGTCAAAAAGGTCTCGACCAAAGCCACATGATAAAAGGAGTTTTAGCTGAAAAAATTTCACCCAAAAAAATTTTCAACTAATTTTTTTTAGCAAAAACTTAACATATAAAAAAGAAAAAAATGTAGGTTGAAACCTATTTAAAATACCAATAATTTTAGTTGAAAATTTTAATGGAAAATTTGTTTTGTTGAAATTGTTTAGGTGCTAATCTATGTGGCAATCTAACCCCTCTTTAGGGAAAAATTCAACAAAAAAAACTTTAACTTGAAAATCATCTAGTCAAAGACGTTTTCATGAAAATATAAAAATACCCTTTAGTAAAGCTCAAAGTTTAGAATTGAACACTTTTTTTATAAATATTTTAATTATTTTTTGTAGACGCCAAATATTTCCCTAGTACACGGCTTATCTAAATCAACTAAATAATTGCATCATCTAGTTAAATCCCCTTCATCTAATGTGCCCTACCTAATTAAATAATCTTACTACTTAATTAGTCCAATTTTTATCTCACATATAATTGAATAATTTTATTATTTAACTACACTTATTTTACACCTCACATGACTAAAATAGTTAAATGATATTCTCTCCACCAACTTCCAAGAATAAAGGGGGTACTAAATAACTTATCCCCCACATCACTCATGGTTGCAACAACTTACTATTTATGGTAAGTTCATGCTAGCTCTTCACATTCCAACAACCTCCATCATGGATCTCCATTCTCTCCTTAATCCTAAAGAATTATTTGCATTCATCCTCCATCATTGATCTTCTCATCATATCTCCGCCATAGATTACCTCTCTCAAGAATCTATAAATTGAAGCAGCATTCCATCCATTCCTTTTTGTTAATTATATACTATCAAAATAGGTATCTTTTGTAGAACATTATCCACATTTCAAACAATCATTAGAGCAAATCAAATTTACAATGGAGTCCATTGGTAATGTTGTTTTATTGCTTGTGTTATTGCTTTATTTTGAATTCCTTTGTATGCTCTATTTGAGGTTTGTTTTGGTTTGAAATAGGAACTTTCATTTGTATTTGTGTTTCCGATTTGCATTTTCAAATTAGAGCTTACAATTTTATTATGATTTTTTCATTTATTACAAATAAGTTATTATAATTAAACATGAGACTGATTAGAAATTTAAAAATAAATAAAATACCTATATATAAATATAAATATAGTACACTAGAGGAGAGAGTTCTCTCTGAAAGAGTATGTATACATTATATGTATGTTCATGTGTTAAACCCATAGATAAAAGATAACAACCCATCAAAAATATGAAATTTGAGTAAATTTGACTTTAAAAATTATTAAAAATAAATATTCATTAAAAATTAATTATTTTTTCTCCACATACTAGATTTGTAAGTTATCTAAGTGAAAAAAAGAAAAAAATAAATCTACTATACTTTTTGCTACATCCTATCAACCTCACTTTTTCCCAAAAAAAATCAACAATTAAAATATTCTCTTAAATTTAAAAAAATTACATTTAACTAGTTTTTTAAAAACTATAAACATAAACTACACTAAGAGTTTCACATTTCATTAGTTATATCATTTAAAACTAAAAATATAAATATCAATTTTTAGACATTAAAAGTTAAAAAAAATTATTTGTCTTGGTCATTTCTCTTATGAAAGTGGGACACATTTCTAAGCTTTCCCCCTTGTATGGTAATTAAAAGTTTAATTTTATGAAATATATTATAAAATTATTTTCAATGGTGTTTAGCTTTAAATCCCTAAGAAGGGAAGCTACATTGTTAAGTTGAATGCTTAATACTCTTGATAAACTTTCAATGTCCCTTAAGCAATTGCATGTTTATCTCTTCACTCACTATGTAAAAGCTAGAGTTTCATTAGCCTTTAGCTAGAAACATTTGAACAAAATATTCAAATTGTTCATATCCTCTATGTGGAAAAATAATTGTTTAGTACCAACATTTCATGCATAAGGCCATGTCAACCCCTCAATTTAGGGTGCACCACTTAGGCCCTCTCTCTTAATCATAACCTTGTTTGTTTGTCATAATCACAGTAAAGGTGGATTTACATGTGTTTATCTTGAAAGTCACATTTATGACCTTGTTACATTCTCCACCTAAAGGTTTAAGGATTTCTTTCAAGAGCTAATGATTTTGGGAATGATGATGATTCTTTACCATTTTATGCTTCTAACAGTCAATAATGAAGATGATCTTATTGCTTTTAAATATTTTTAGATGAAGAACCAAAGTCTAAATAAAAACCAGACACGGTGCAAAGAGATTGAGAACAACATTCCATCCAAATAAAAGAGGTGTACAACTCCCACCAGATGAAGAAATTCAAGGTGTTAACTTAACCACTACATAACCAGTTGAGGTGATGGTTTAAGTGAATGTACTAAAATATTTTAATGCATTGAAAGTGAATTAAATATGATATATAAGGAGAACTTAAATATGTTAAGGACAACAAGTTCTCAACTAGAGGTGCAACAAATAATTGGGGGATCCCTATTAACATATTGACTAACTAGCTAAGTGGTATAACTTGCACTTTAAAAAAAGGTCCTCCAATAGCGTTGAATGCAAAGGAAGAGAAAAATATAGTAGAGTGGTGTAAAGAGATTATTGTAGTGGGACATGACTTGAGATTATCAATTTAAAGGCATAAGTTTCATAAATTTTCCATACACAACCAAACCCATTAAAGGATACGATTATAGGTAAATCCTGGTGGATAGGGTTAAAATGTGTCATCCTAAACTAAAATTGAGGATAATTAAATGTCTTGATAGAGATAGAGCACTAAGCCTGAGACCTGCAGTTGTGTCTACACTTTACACCATATTGTAAAAAGGTCATGATGTCAATTCTTATGAACCTCAAAAAATATGAAATTGAGATGACTAGCATTCAAGTTTATATAAATGGAGCCATGTGAGTGTTGGTGAAAAGAGGTATTAGAAGGCATTATACATCATGCCAAAGAGAAAAATGAATAACTATGTTATGTTGTGCAAATGTTACCAACCAAATCATACCATTTTTTTTTGTTCAAGGGTAAAAATAAATTTAAAAAATTGCATTGATGAGTGTGAATTAGGTGCATATAGGGAAAAAATAATTATTTATCAATTGGTTGTGTCACTTTATAAGAGCAGTTCCAAATTGTGTTTCACCAACCAATAGGAACTTACTAACTTTTATGACCATGAAATGTCATGTTGTTGTCACAACAATCCCAAAAAAAAAGGTCAATAGTGTTTGACTTGCTAACATTGCTAGCTCACACTTCACACAAACTTCAACTCCTTGATGTGAGTATTTTTTATATTTGCATGATATTTCAAAATTGAAAGAGCAATGTGGCTAGCCAAGTTTCTAAATATAGAACTTAAGAGGGAAAAAAATGGAAAAACTTGGTAGTAAAGCATTCCAAAATGCATTAATTATTATAAACATAATAGTAGGATTCGAGAGGGAAAGAATGTGGCCACCTAATCCTATTATACTTATGGATGGCATGCATCCAAGTGAAAAATTTCAATTTACTATACATGTTGAGGCTTGTGTAGGGTAGAACATTATGAGTCTTTTAGGATTTGATGTATCAAAAGTAGAAGTGACAAAATAATTGTTATCAAGCCTTGCAAGGGATGAAATTCCTCCCAAAACACTTGAAATAGTGCTCAAAAAAATCAATGATGTAATAAAAACTAAAGAGTTAGAGGGCCAAGTATATGTTGGCATGCATGAAACTTTGTTGGGAAAATATGTCTCAACCTTGCAATTACATAAGGTATTGTTGATATGACAATGATCGAGGGGGCACAAGGGTCCCCCCCCATGAGGGGTCTAGGGGGATCATTCCCCCAATGGGGACTCGAGGGCAGCGCCCTCAAAAGGAAAATTTTATTTATATTTTATTATTGTAAATCTGGATCATTCATCATTAGGTCTTAGATCTCACGGTTGATATTTTATTAGCTTGACTTTCCCTAGAAGGTAAACCTATTTTATGATGGTTTTGTATTACAGATGTTTATTTTGATGTATTCTAAGAGTCTGATAGTGATCATGTTGCCTCTAGATCTCTGGTTGGTGATACTCCTGTGAGAAGTAAGTGCTCTGCAAGTATATTGTAATCTTTGTGATTTTTGATAATATATTGGGCAACTTTTGGAATGTGGATTTTTTCTCCTGAAAGGGTTTTCCCCACGTAAATCACTGTGTTGTGGCATGCATGATATTTATGTTTATTTATGTTTAATTTTTTGTAACTGTTGAAAAGATCTATAAAATTTTGAATTATCCTCCTCTCAAGATTAGTGTAGGAAGTTGTTATGCTACCTTAGCTTCCTTACAAAATCAACATGAGTAGCAAGAAGATGGAATTCATTTCCCACTCAGCTAAGCTAATAATCATGGTTAATGGAGGGAGCTATGAATTTGGGAATCAACATATTTACCACAAATAAGAACAAAAATTTTCCTTTCCATCTTTTCCACCGACATTGAATGTGTCTAATACAGTGCATTAGTATATTGATTGTCAAGGTTGTGATGTCAAATATAATGGAATAGACTTGTGAGAAAGTCAATATTATGGTGGAATTTCCATTGAGGGTAAACATGGGAGTCATGTATAATCAAATTAGAAGGCCAAAGTGACTCAAAGATCAACCAATTCCTTAAAATTCCTATTAAATTTATCAAGGAAAAACTAAGGAATGTAGGGAAAATTGGAATTTGATTGCACCAACAATATTAACTTATACTTGTAAATTATTACATGAACTTTTCAATGGAGAAAAAGAAAAGGAATAAATAAATTTAAGAGTTAAAATTAAGAAAGAGATAATAAATAAAGGAGAGTGGAAATAAGATTTGATACAAGAGAAAGGAAGGAGCAAGAAAAATTAGAGAAATATTCAACTACAAGGAAGAAAACAACACAAAAATATACAAAGTAGGTAAATAAAGATAAAAAGAGCAAGATATGATCTTAAGGGAGAAAGATACAAGGGAAAATGATCTTGAGATGGAAAAGAGGGATTTATATAAGTAGATGTGTTTGAGAAATTCATTGAATTGTTTGCATGAACAACATGCATTCAGTAGGGATATGATGAATA
>VDFB02325385.1:45357-127288 GCA_007258455.2 Sequoia sempervirens
TATCTCCTAGAATGAGGGGTGGACCTTAGGGTTCCACATGGTCGAGTGGAATGTGCCTTGTACTCCATTAGGTTCTCTCACTTTGATTGTGTTTATGGTGACTTACTTTGGGATTTGAAGACTTTTTCACTTGTCCCATTTCATGTGGATTATTATTCATGTACTTGTATTGTACCATAAATCTATTGTATAATATATTATACTTTTGATGTACACTCTTCTCTCATTCAAGGAGACAATGATGTAATGATGCATTACTGTAACTAATTGTGAACTCTCTCTTGCAATGGTAAATGTAATGTATTTTATTGTTAATTTAATGATCTTTGATGTTATTATATATTGTTGGCATGAAATGGATAATTCATATTGATTGTTCAATTAAATGAGATGATTAAATATAATTTTATATTGTTGATGGAATTGGTTCAATGTAATGATTTCCATTCTTGCTAGTTTAGTTAATGGGAATCAAGTAGCGTAGTCACGAACCTTAAAGGACTTAGATTAGAAAACAAACTATTGATTCATCTTCTATCTTGTGAATATTGCACTTTCAAAAAAAAAAGTTCATTTTTTGGTGTTTTGTGTGTTGTCATCTAGGGTTTCGTGGCGAGTTGTTACACCTAGGGTGAATGGGTCATAGTGCAAGGGTCCAAAATTAGTTTATGCAGTCCTTTGATCCCTCTAAGCTTCTAATTCCTCCAGGTTTGAGTGTCAAAAATCCAAAAATAAAATTTGTAGTTGAGTTTTTGTAGCTTGACAACAATGATGACAACTTATGCAACTTTACCAAATTTCTCCTTAGATCAACTTTCAATCCTTCTACACCTATAAATCTGCACATACAAAGAGAAGCAAAAATGTTTATTTTGGGTGAATGGGAGTTTATCTTAGTCAAACCCCATGTTTGGTAATTAAACCTTGATAATGAAATAATGACAAAATGAGGGAATTGATGAATGAACGCTTGTTTGTTACAACTTTCCCAACCCTTAATGGCTTCCCTTAGAGGACTCAATTCAAACACATCACTCTAAGACTTGGATCTTGCATGAATTGGATTGATTTATTGATGCTTGAATGCTTGAAACCTACATCACAAATGTTAGCTCCAACACATGACATGAACACACATGAACTTTGACATCATGATATGATCTTAATTATTGTTGTAGATGACTGATAAATCTATTCTTCAATACTCTTGACGATAATGTTTTCTCTTGTAAATTTGACCTCTTGCTTGTTTATAATGCTTCTTAGATTTGAATTGATAAAAATAATGTATTTATAGGTGTTTATCTAATTTCCCAAAAATGAGATTCTAAAAGATGACACTTGAAACTTGAATTTGAATCATTAAAATGTTGCCAAAACATATTAAAAATTGGTTTATAGGACTTAAAGGGGACCCATTCACCCTTGGGCGAATGGGTCCTAAGACCTAAGTCCAGGACACTCAATTTCCAAGGTGTTTTAATTAATTTTGGAAATTGTTTATATAGGTTTCCCTTTCAGAAATTAGGAATAATAAGGCTTTGGAATGCATAATTTAGTCAATTAGAGGCTTAATTAAATCCAATTAATTAATGGGATTCAAACATAGTGTGAAATTGTAAAGGTATACAATTTTCTACACTACATGTAGCCCACTTTAGTGAGAGTATGAGCCCACACTCAAACTCACACTAAAGTAGACAAATAATTCAAGAGAGGTCCAATTGTACAATTGTTGGAAATATAGATGACAAGGATCAAGGAGGATGATCAAGCCCCCAAGATCTAAGATCTCATGGTAAACCAACAAAGGCACAAAGAGACACATACATGTAGTAGCGACACAAGATATACACAATCATACAATTTCAAAATCAATGAAAAGAGAAAAGGAAAAGAGGTGGATCAATCCTCAACTGTTTTTCCAAAAGGTATGAATCAAGCCTCAATTGTTTGCCCAAAAAAAATGTTCACAAGTGAAAACCTGCTATCCACTATGAGAACAAAATACTCACGAGGGCTAGTGAAATTTTTTTGTTAACTAGATGAGCCCCAAAGGATGAGAAACACACACTAGGTCTGCAAGGTGTGTACTAATAAAAAATGGTGGTACATGGGTAAAGTCATCACAAAAATTATGTACCCATAAGTCAATTCCAAAATGAAATAATGTTGATGAAATAATGCTAATGCATGCCCCTACTTTAAAGAAATTGATAAACATTATGTTGTAAGAAATTAATTTAAAATAGAAAATGATAAATTCCAATTGTTAAGAGGGCCATGAGAGCTTATTTGGAAAGCCCTATGCCAATGATATATTTCCAAATAAAGTTGCATCATGAAGAGGGGTTGCCCCAAGTGAAATCCCAAAGATAACACATAAGGGATCTACAGATTTGGGGTCAACATATGCCTTTTCTACAATGATATAATAGAGCTCGGAGCCTTCATCACCCCCCGAATACTCATAGAACAACAAAGAAAATGGATGAATGACACATAGAGAGAAAAAGAAAAGAAAATATTGTGGGTCAACATGGAAGAGACCTAAATGTCTCAACACTTTGTATCATCCCCAAAAGGAAAACACAAGAAAAAAAAAAGATAATGTTTATGAAATATAGAAGAATGAAGATACAAATAGAAGAATTTCACAACAAATTTTATTCCTTTGTATCCTTGCACCAACAAAGTAACAAGGGTCATCCAAAGAAAGCTCACGAACATAAAGGCATGCCAAGCAACACAATATAGGGGATCACATTACGCACATGCAATCATAAAGAACATGAAAAGAAAACAAATAAAAGACTAGTATGTCACATGTGAGCCAACCTAAAGTAAGTCATTTGCATCCCAATATTGTTCATTGTATACGAAAGGAAAATAACTAGCCAAAGAGGCAATGACAAGTGCCATACTAGGACAATCACTAGGTTTAACATGTGGTGATTCACTCTTGTTAGTAGGATCATCACAGTTGCCCCCATCTAATTTCATGGAAGAGGAAAATAACAAATTCAATTCATTATGAACTTCCTCATCAATCTTAACAATTTCATCATCATCATCCAAATTGATCACAACAAGAGGTCTAATGACAATATCCATTGTAGGTTCATGTTTTGTTGTGGCGAAGGTGGAGAATCATCATGCTTTGTTTGATTTAGATTTTGCTCTTGGTTTATTGGTTTGTTCTTTTCTTTTAACTGATGAGCAATAGCACAACATCTATTCCTACTCTCTTTAGTATTTTGGTTTCTTCTAGCACATTTTTCAAGTTGTGATGGTATAGGAGCGGGTTTATCAACAATTGGTTTCTTTTCTTCCCGCAAGGGAGGAACAGAAGTGATGCAAGAACATCCAAGGTGTATGGGAAATCTTACATCAATCTATGTTATTTATTTTCATCATTGGCATCATTTTCATATCATCCTTGCATTTCACATCATTTGTATCATTAATCCCCTTTCAGCATTATTTTCACCAATTAACCCTATTTCCCTCTATTAATTAAATAATCTTGAATTGTTTAATTAATTCATCCATTTCATCACTAATCACTATTGTATTTGACTCCACTTTCCAATGAACGTTTGTTGAACTGTCGACAAACTATTTTTGGAATTCCGATGAATCTCTTGGAAATTTTTTGTCTCTGAATTTTCGTCAGTATTCCAACGAGCTTCAAAACGTTGAATTCACGACTGAACTTCGTCAAGTGCTGCCATAAAAAAAGGGACCTCCTGTTCATCAGAATATGGATGAACATTGTGTCATTCTAGCGACAAATAGTATCCATAACACACATCGCATGCCTAGATGCCAAATCATCGGAACAACATGAGATGTTTGTTGAAATTGCGACCAATTTTCGTCAAAATTCAAACAAAAATTCATCGTTTGTTCAACAATCTCGTGATCAGAATGAGATCAAAATTGCGCCAGAGCTATACCTATATCGAGAGGACTGACTTGTGGTCTCATTGATGAGCACGAGGAAGTATATCAACAAGACTTATACCATCGGGGTAAGTTTTGAATGTTTACCCGACCCACTATGTCTCGCTGATATATTCCTAGTGCTCTTGTCGGTGAAATAAATGATGATCTCACTGATGAAACTTCATCGGTGAGACTTAAATGTTTAGGCAATATATATTTTTTATGTTGAGATGACTTGTCTTGCCGATAGATTATCTTCATCGATGAGACCATAAGCCAGTCTCCCTAATATTTCGACAAAAATTCATCGTTTGTTCAACAATCTTGCCATTGGAATGAGATCAAAATTGTGTTGGAGCTATAGCAACCTCGTCGCACCTTTTTTTTCGTCAAACTATGGTGTTGAAATTTTGACAAAACATTGCAATTTTAAAAAATATATATATTTATCAGGAGGACTGGCTTGTGGTCTCATCGACAAAGCATGAGGAAGTATATCGGCAAGACTTATACCATCGGGATAAGTTATGAATGTTTACCCGACCCGCTATGTCTCGCCGATATATTCCTAGTGCTCTTGTCGATGAAAGAAATGATGGTCTCGCTGATGAAACTTCATCAGTGAGACTTAAACGTTTGGGCCAGCATATATTTTTCATGCTAAGATGACTTGTCTTGCTGATAGATTATCTTCATTGATGAGACCATAAGCCAATCTCCCCGATATGTCTTCTTTAGTAATCCTGATCGCTACAACAGTTTTGATGTCTCATCGATGTGCGAAAAAGTGCTTGTAACCCATAATAGGTCGGGAGGACCCATACCAACTCATTCTGATGTGATTTGTTTGCCACAATATCTTTGATCAAAAGGATTTTTAGGAGTAGAATGAGGTGACCATGGATAATTATATTTTGTAGGGCCAATTACATCCTTTTTTGACTCAAAATGTAGTTATTATTGAGAAATTTACATGAGTAAATCATTATAAAAATTTTAGTAAATCATTATATTCTGTAGGTCCAATTCACATAAACTACTCATAACTAGGGAAATGTAGAATCAATGATACCTCAATTGTTGAACCAATCGTTTGAATGATACAATAAAAAACACTTTCTCTTTCAACTTCAAATGAACGTCATTGGAGAAGTGACTTATAGATGATACATTCATCTATAGGTCTTCCATTATTAAAGCCAACATCTTTTGTGATACACTTGATCAATGCATCTTGATTTTCTTGAAACCAAAATAACAAAAAAAATTAGTGTAAGGGAATAAAAAAATCACCAGAGCTTTATAATATAATGTGCCTAAGCAAAAAAGTGATATAACTGGAAATACAAATAGAAGAGGTAGATACTCCTCCAAAAGGTTAGAATCATATACTTGTTTCCTGTTAGTGAGTGTCTTATGTGGCCTTTGCTCTCCATTAGTGAGCTCTTTTAAGGTAGACATAGGAGTCTGTGAATTTTTCCAGACACATCTATTGGTTAAAATATTATTGAAAAATAATATTACTTATTTAAAATCAGAAGGAGATAACTAAAATTATACATAAAAAGATATAATTTTTTTATATTGGAAAACCATGAGTGTATGATCATGATGGCATTTACCATTTTAAGGCACAAAAATGGACAATACATAATGACAAGTGGAAACTTAACCTCCTTGAGTTAACAACACAAGCCAAACTAGCTTTGGTCTCTACTAAACAATGTTGCAAGATCATTTCCCACACATAAAAATTTATGCTTCTGATAGTCCACAAATGCACCTAATAAGCAAGTACACACAATAATAGTGCTCACAAATATGCCAACCCCATTGCAGCAAGAAAGGTTCAACAAGATATTGCAGCAATACGAAGACATCTTTCTATCCCTCTTAGTCCTCTCTCTATCTCTTTGTATTTGTTGATATAAACTTATATTATACGAAGGCAACACATAAATGATAACTATTTGGGGGTATGACCATTCGAAGGATTGCAAGTTGGCTTCACATGCATTACAAAACACCATACATGACATGCATTTGTTGATATAAACTTATATTAAGTGTTGATTTTAGAATAGATTGCTATAGCACTCCAAAATTGAGCCAAATGTCATAAAATAACTATCAAAGTATTAAAGGACAACAAAGTACCTTGCAAGAATGAAGAGGAATGTTGGTGCAGGTTTGTGAGATAGTATTTATCCATCTTGAGGTTGCAAGTTTTGAAACATGGATGAATTTGCATATTGAATTGTAAATTCACTTTTACAAAATATTCCAAAAGTTGTAGTATAGGAAAATAATTGGAATTACAAAAAGAACAATTGTATGAGAGTAGACAAAATGTTGCTTTTGTTTCAGAGGTAGTGTTCAATACAATGCTAGCAATATAGAGAGGACCTGTAATAAGATCAATACCATAACAATATAAGGGGGGCATTGAAAAAAAATCACATTTGTGTCTATATCCATGTCCATGCAACTCTTATTGAAACTAGTGCATTGTTATTTATTGTTACACGTACAAGTCTTGTATTGTTATTCTTCCAAAACTTCTCAAACATCCAATCAACTACTTATATACATGCAACTCCTTTCTTGGGCCTTCCTAGATATATCCAAGATCATAGGGCTTGGATACAACAATATATGTAGTACATACTCATGTATTGAATAGATTTCTCTTCCTAGTCTATATGTTTAAGAATTTTAGGAATAATGAATAAATATAACATAGTATAAAGAATTATTGTTAATGATGGTTGTTTTAACTTAAACGCCCCTTTTCACCAACTATTTATTGTAAACTATGCATAACTTGAACATATTAAAAAAACTATAGCCCACATTGACATTGTATGCCACATTAATCCAACCATATGACAAAAGATAAGCGATCTAGCCTCTTGAATGAATGTAAGTAGAGAAATTTTTGCATACCTACAGATGGTACAAAATTTCATGGTTAATTGGAAGCCTCCTATCAACAACAAGATCCAAATATCCATGTATCTATCTCAATCGAGCCTCTAAACCCTTCAAAGCTGTCAATTTTTCCACTAACCTATTATGCACAAAAGTCAAATTTTAGAGTTATGTCACCACTAAAAACAAAAGAAACGGAGCTTTGAAACCAAATCCACACACAACACAATGTGGTATTCATATAAATCCATACAAACAAACTGAACTTAGAACATTGGAATGGAAACAACTTTAAATTATGATACAGAGCATGGATTCACTTTACTCAATTGGAGGCACATTTCACAATAATGGGTTCTTCATCTAAAACATTTGTACGAGGTTCAAATAGTAAATAGATTGATGAGAGATAGAGGAATTAAAAAGATACTTGGATGTAGTTGGATTGAATGTCATAAAATGGTACATGTTTTTTGTGTAGGAGTCATATCACATCCACTAACATGGCGGAGCTATGCAAAGCAGGAGAAATTGGCTTGGAAAATGAAGGCATCAGGGTATAAAGAATCATTTTTTTGCCACCATAGTGAAAATTTAGCACTTTCTTTCATCTTTTCATATTGGTTTGATGCTTCAAACAATGCATTTCTTATATTCAAAAGTTCATTACCTTATTGAGCTTCTCTTTATTTCAAGAATAGTTTAATATTCTCTACTTAACAAGGCCAACCACATGACGGTGGAAGCTCATTTGGCCCCTCCCCCCCTCACATTACTCTCAATTACCCATACCCAATCATATAACATTAATCATTCATTCATCCATTAATAACATATAGCATTCATTCATTATCATATAGCATTCATTCATTAACATATAACATCCATTCATTAACATATAACATTCATTCATTAAAATATTCACATTCATTCATAATATGATTACAATCACTTTTTTTTTTCCTTTTTGAAGCTAAAAAAAGCTTAAGTGGAGTATCATTTTCTAAATCATCTATCCCCCCTTCAGTTGTTTTTCCCTTTTCTTGTGATCTTAATGTATGCCTAGTTGTGTATTCACAACGTTGGCGTCACTGCAAGGGGGGGTCTGCTACAATAACAAAGAAATGTTAAATTGATATGTTTTACTATTATTGTTACAAGTATTCATTAATTAAAAGAACATTAGAGTGGTTCTCTTTACCTAATGGGGCCACATCATGTTCCTAATCTTCTTTTATAGCCTCATGCTCAACATGTTGAACACCCTCTAAATTGTGATTTGGAGTTGAAACATAAAAGGTTACATTAATTAATGCACCAATTGCAATTAAATATGTTTAAAAGAACATTAGAGTGGTCCTCTTTACCTGATGGGGCCACATCATGTTCTTGATCTTCTCTAGCCTGATCATGCTCAACATGTTGATCACGTTCTACATGCTCTAAATTGAAACACAAAATGTTACATTAATTAATACACCAATTGCAATTAAAGATGTTTAATTGTATTAATCCATATTGTGTTTTTTATAGCACATGAATACATCCAATACCAGGATGCACACCATGACCTTCATCTACAATTTTTTCTCCACCCTCACCAGGTTGCATTCCAATGGCATGTATAGTATTATCATTGCTTGTCTATTTAAAAAAAATAGGCACATAATTACTTTATAGTGGAAATTACTATTGAATAGATCGCACAAGTATTCAATTTTAAATAAACTTTATTGAGTTTATTTACCTATGTGTCTAATGAAGACTGTGTTTGCTCAATCAAGACTCTTAGCATTCATCCATGACTCCATAGCCTTGTTGGAAGGCAATCTTTAGGTCCTCTTTGTGGCACTCTGTTGAATTCAAAGCCCTGCATTTTTGTATAAGATCGTGAATTTTGCTTCTATGGGATAAAACTAAAATTGTTTGTAATTTATTATTTGGATGCAATATTTCATTATTGATACTTACAATTCGTGTGGCTAATTTCATATAACCACCAGAGCCAAGTTTGTGTTGCTTGTGTTTTTCTAGTCTTGCCTTTGTTTCCTTTGATGTGTCGGGCAGCCTATGAAAAGTTTGAAATATGTTAGATTATGTAAAAAGAAAGAGTAATCACTATATATATTTTGATAGTATCACATGCCTTCCTGGTCTTGTGGTGTCTTTCCTTTTTTCTTTTCATCCTTCTCCTTTCCATCCGACACCAGTCCTCCACTCTCCTCTAGAATCATGGGGGGATGCTCGTACTTTTTGTTCTTCTCTAAATGTGACTTATATTGGTCCCTCACATACTTTAGATAGGTACCATCTTTCTTAAGGACCTTGGTTCAGTTGAATGTTTTATCACCGAATAGCACAACTAAAGGGTTAATTAGCTCATCTTTTAAATCTTCATTTTGGGCATTCCACTGTGTACATATGGTGGCGCAAAGAGCTCCAATGTAATATCACTTAGATGTTTATAAAAAATATCATTTCCTCGAAAATGATCATGGGATCATTAGTCTAAGAAGCGATCATTAAGTAATTTCAATTGATTATAAAATAATAATTAAAATATTTTAAAGTACCCGGACCTTCTCTATCTTTATGGATTGAAATCCCTGTTACCACAAATGTGACTGACAATGTTCCCATACTAGTAATACAGGAAGATCCAGGAAATGTTGCTAAAACATCACCAGTACTAGTGGCTTCTGCATCCCCAGGTACATGTCCTGATGCATGTTCTGGCATGTGTTTGTTGCTAGAGGGTGCACTACCCGATGTTTGCATGCTATGTGTTGCTGACATTTTAGTCGACAATATAGGCATAGATTATGGGGTTGGATGATGTGGTGTATGTGTAGAAGATCGATCGATAGGTGTACTAACACCTACCTCACGTAGGACCTATAGTACCTTGATCATGGCCAACAACATCATGAGGATGCAAATAATCTTGTAAAAACAACAAATATTTTAGTTCATGACATAAAAGAGTATAAAATATAAAACCATGAATGAACTTATGTTATAATTAAAGACCTCATGACAGCTAACTTGCAAGTTTTGTGCTCTCTCTATCAATATTTTAACCCTCTCTCTTATCTCATCTATTTGAGGCACTATGAATATCAACTTAAGGATTTCTTCTTTGCATTTTTTTGGGTCTTCCTTAACATATCGAGAGGGCTTGCTGAATATGCGATGTCATCATCACATAATATTGATTGCATCTCCCTATGGATGTTCTCCTCTACTGTTGGTTCCTTTCCCCGATTAGTCGACTGCATCAAGAATATTAAAAACATTATCGAAATTAACCCAAGGAACTTATGAAAAAAATATAAAAATAAAACATTTTGCTTGTATCTAATTTGTACAATTAGAATGAGGTAAACCTTGTTGAAAAATGAGGTGTTTTCTTAGCTTAATACTCTGTAAAACTTTAATATTGCTGATCTAAGTAAGTCTTTTCTTTGTTACATATATTCTTTGTGGGTGATTATCTGGATTAATTCATTTTATTGTTGTAGAATGAAGAGAGAAGTTGATAGAAGAACTAGCAGTATATTAGAAAGATCACACAAGATATACCGTGGAGAAACCCTTTCGAGAAAAAACTCCACCAAGAATTATTCTATTCTTCAATCTCTGAATTACAATAGCTCCAATTCTTGCTTGAGAATGCTTCTTCTATCTTTACCAATCTTCTTCACAACCTGCAATTAAAAACTCTCTCAACTCTATTCAACTTGCTTGAGATATATAGACAATATGCAACCTTGTAATCTCCAAATGGTAATAATTACAATGCACAAGCTCAAGCCCTTGAAAAGGTATGCCATATTCCTTCAAGTTGAGTTATTCAGTGAAGACTAAAGCTTACAACATGTGCTTCATGCATTTGGGCGTCCCAAAATGAAGCTACAACTTCTTCACTTTGATGATAATTCCAAAGCTCTTCCTCAAAGTTGGCGCCCTTAAGTAACCCTTCTTAACTGAGCCTTCAGAAATATCTTATCATGCATGAGAGGTAAATCCAATAAAGCATCTTGGGCGCCCAAGTTGGCTCCAAGTGCTTTATAGCTAATTGAAACATTTACTCAACACCATTCATGCAAGAATGGTCATCCCCTGTTAATTGGAGGTAGTCCCTGTTATCTGTCATACAAATCAAGTTATTATCCATGGATTCCAAGTTAACTAAAGCTAACTACATGCAACTCAAAATAACCAACATGCATGGAATTGAAGATAATTGAACTATAGCTGAACTAAACTAAACTAAAGTAAACTAAACTAAACTAAACTGAACTAAACTGAACTAAACTGAACTAAACTAATTCTGAACTGAACTGAACTGAACTGAACTTCAAACATGCAAATATCAAATCCTAACTACTAGGATCTTTACATGCATTCAAAAGTGTTATCTCTTACTCTGAATAGTTAATTGAACACAAGGTGAGTTTCACCTTACGATGTGTGCACCCACATGCTCCTATTATTTAGGAATAACTACAAATGTCAATTTCATGATTTATTTCATCCAAATAATTAATCTCATCCTAATCTTAGTGTTGTTGAACACATTCCAAGAATATAGGAGATACATGAAATAATTAATGTTTAGGATTTTCAATTAAATGGCATCCTATTTCTAACAAACTTGTTAAGTAGAAGTGGTGAAGTGCATCTGATCTGTGCCTGGGTCGGATCCTTCCTCGTATGATCAATGTTCCGCTGTGAAAAATTAAATATAAAAAAGCATTACCAAAATGAAACCAATAGACTTATGGAAAAAATAAGAATAAAATGGTATATTGGAGTCATTAATTGGAGGTTGGGTAATATGGTACATATTACGTGCCACCCCCATAGTAACTATGTTTGTAACTAATCTATTCAAATTGTAATTGATTAGCAACTCTTCCCCTGCAGTTATTGATTTTATCGCACATACGAATACATGGTTTCCCTTGCGCGCCTCGAATATGCAATTGGGTTTTATTTGTTGACCTAGGTCATGTATTGTTTATAAACCCTGCAATATTCTCTGATGCTTTTGGCCTTTCTTCAATGTACATAGCCACTCTTTTATTTTGATCCTTATCTTTTAGTTGTATATAATTTGTTGATAGTGCATACTTATGCATACTTCATGTATATCAAACCAGCTGGATTCAATCTTTGTAACTATACTGGGTCTGACATACTCCATCAATTTAGTACTTTTCATAATGGACTTTATGCCATCCATGTACAGTCAAACTGTAAGACGATGGTGTTATGCTATATATCTTCTCGTTGACACAAAAATTAGTGTTTATTGGAGGAAGTTCCTTGGGTACCCATTGTTTTTGTAGATGTTTGTACCTCAAGGGCACCTCAATGTCACCTATTCTCTCATCATCATAAGAACATGACCCCCCTCCAGCAAGAAAAAATTCCATGCATTTACAGAATTTTCTTCTAATCTTTTGACCTCTAGTTGATCTCACTCTTTTAGACCTGCTACATGTCTCACTTTCCTCTTCTCTTCCTAAATATCCCTCGCTCGAGGAAGACAGATCTGACAAATACCTATTTGGTGGTACCTACACTCATAAGGATGTTGGATGAAGTTATTTCATGGTGATGTGATCCTAAGGTGATATTATGATAAATCTTCATTTCATTGCTAGAATTTATTAGGTTATAAGTAATCAAGTCTTGATAGATTGCAAGTTATTGTTACTACCGTTCAAATGTGTCCATCATAAATCAAATCTATTTAACATTTTAACTCCTAAACTTTGTAACAAGTGTTAAATTTGACTGTGGTCCACCAGTTACACAACCAAGGCCTCAAATTTATTTTGTAATTGTAATCAAAGGACTTTTTCTCTTCATTCAAGTAAATAAAATTGAAGGGAAACACCACCAAGTGGTTTATTGGACACCTACATGATTAAAAATAGCATAAAATTTACATTTAATTTCCATATGTCTAAGTGGTTAACGGGAGGAGTGTGTACTGGGCCTGGTATGTCATCATAGTTTATGCTTGTCATAAAATTGTTTAAGTCATCTTAAATCTTCCTATGTCTAATTGCTAGGAGAATTGGTATGTTTTAAGGTAGGATGAGTGGTTGCATCAATGTTCTAGTTCTCTATGACAAGGTTTCAACATCTTCAAATAGTGAAGGTTAGTGCTCATAGTCATTTGAAACAACATTTTCATTATGTATGATGGTAGGATTTGATAACTTAAAAGAATTGGCTACCTAACAAACTTAAAGTTAAAATAAACCTTTTCAGTTTAAGGGGTTAGCACTTTCTTTCATCTTTGCATATTGGTTTGATGCTCTGCATTTTATCCCACTTCTATCATATTGTATTCCCATCCCATTGCAATTTTTGATACCTAAATTTCATATCAAATACCATGTTCTTGAAGCAATTTTCTGTGTTTTTACTATTTTTCTGAAGTTCTTTTGTGTTGTATGGATCCGTACAAGCTTGAAATGCTCTGAGATCATTGGTGTAGATAAATATGTGTTCGTAAAAGCTTGATATGCTCTAAGATCACTGTCTTGTGGGAGAAAACAATCAAATACATGGACTACCTTGTTTTGGCTATGTAAGGGTTTGAGGGCTAAACAGAAATGACATCCACCAATCCACCCACTGTCTTGGAACTATAACTCAATGGATTGTTGTGCAACATGGTATGATAGATGTTCATTGCATTTAGGGTTCTGTTAAAGCAAGAAACTTGGCATTGATTTGATTCCCTAGGGCTGACAAGGGCACTTTTCTTGTGAATTTGTGGTTGTTAAGTTAGGGTTTGTCAATTTGATGGATATATTGGTAGAGTCATGGTGACACTATTTGATGGTCCAATCTCTACTTCGAAACAAAAATATCTCTAACAACTCTAAGAGCTATAATGGATGCCACCATCCTAGGAAAGATTCTTCATTCTCACTTTTAGGTGTTAAAATTTATCAATACCTGATTGATGAAAGATCTAAAGATCCTTTCTCCATGGTATCCAAGTACACATAGCAGTGGTCTCTTATATGGTTGGACATGATTTAAAGAACTTAGCTTGGAATTATTCATTTAACCTAAGTTTTTCTCGTAATGCCATCATTGAAAAGTATGATCAAATTCTTCTATTATGAAGAATTGGTCTATGTGCCTCTAGTAATCACTATAAATGTTTGTAAGGATAAAATGACTAATTGCATCAGGTAGGAGAGAATCAACTTTGAGTTCTTCAAAGATTATAGTCCTCTATTCATAATTTTTAAGGGTTCTGTGTGGAGGAGGTTATCACTACCAAGAAGGGAGGAGACCTTTCCTTGCATATGTTTATGGTAGAGGTATTAAAGAAGAATTGTATCCCTCTATTTCCATTCATTAGATCTAGCTTAGCCTAGCATATACTTGGAATAAGTCTACAATTGCTTTAGAATCATGGGATGAAGGCTATGTGTGATGAAATCCTAGAACTTTGGGGGTGCCAATGTACAAGAATATCTTTGGAAACTAGGCATGAAAATTGCAGGTTAAAGAGAATGGGGGTACCAAACTTACAGTACTCATTGTCCCTTGGTCATCGATTTTCCCTCAGTGCCCTCAACCTCATCCTCGGCGTTGGTATTGACCTTACTTTCACTCCTCCAAACTCTTCCTCAGCACTGGTATTGACCTTGTTTTCACTCCTCTACTCTTCGTCAGTGTTGGTATTGACCTTGTTTTAACTCCAAAATCTTCCTCGGCGCTGGTATTGACCTTGTTTTCACTCCTTCAAACTCTTCCTTGATGCTGGTATTGACCTTTCACTTCTCCAATTTGACGAGCTACAACCTAGTTTCATTAGGTTTTAGAGTATGTTAATTAAATTGAAAATTATGGTGCCATTTAGCTAGGTTTTAATATTCCACAATATAGTTAAGTATATATTAGTTAAATATATATTAGCTATATTAGATTTATATTTTTTAGCTCATTCTTGTAGATTAATAATAGACATTCATGTTCTTTCTTCATGAAAGTATATATTCTATATTTTCCTTGGTGTTATCCCAATGCAAAATATAATTAATATAATATATATTTAATATAATATTAATATTAGATTAAATTATATATAATATAATTCTATTTATTATTATATAATAGTATATATAGGCTTTAACCTGATATTTTAGAGGATTTTACCATTACACTATAGTTGGTTTACCATTAAATGGCAATTGAGACTTTTTTTCCACAACACAATAGTGGTTTCCAGGCATGAGATTTGTTTCAAGCTCAAATCTCACAATATATGTAGCCTATTAGCTAATATAAAGAGATATAGAAACTAAAAAGATAGAGAATGAGAGAAAGAGATGAACTTAGATAGATAGGGAGAGAGAGAGAGAGAGAGCATGAGAGAGAAATATAAGAGATACAAAGGAAAAGAGAGAGGGAAAAGAGAAACTAAATTTTGATTGGTTGTTTCATGTCAACAATCCAAGGATGGCATGTGTCCTTGGGGAGTTATGCTCAAGGTAGCATGTAATTTGATTAAAGATATGATAATTCTCCTTTAAGACCTCTTCAATGTACCCATTGCACACTTAAGGATACAAAGATAAATATAGGGAAGAAAATATATAGAGAGAGAGAGGGAGATAATCAGAAACATAAAAATAGAAAGGGAGACAAAGAGATAGAGAGAGGTAGAGAGATAAAGAGATAAGGATGAATAGATAGAGATATAGGGAGTGTGATTGATATATCTCTCCCTGTTGCTCTCTATCTCCCTAAACCCTAAACCCTCTTCTCTATCTCTCCCCCTCTTATCTATCTCTCCTCCTCTGCCTATATATATCCCTTTCTCTCCCTCCCCCTCTCTATCTCCCCTCTCTATCTCTCACCATCTCTAGTCCCTCTATATCCCCCCTATCCATCGACTCTCTATCATGATCTCTCTATCTCTTTCACCATCCCCCTCTATCTCTCTATATCACCCTCTTCTCTATCTCTCCCCCTTTTCTCTATCTCTCCTCCTCTACCTATCTATATCCCTTTGTCTCCCTCCCCCTCTCTATCTCCCCCTCTCTATATAAAGACAATGACACAATAGTGGTTTCTATGCATGAGATTTGTTTCAAGCTCAAATATCACAATATATGTAGCCTATTAGCTAATAGAAAGAGATATAGAAACTAAAAAGATAGAGAATGAGAGAAAGAGATGAACTTAGATAGATAGGGAGAGAGAGCTGGGAGAGAGAGAGAGCATGAGAGAGAAATATAAGAGATACAAAGGAAAAGAGAGAGAGGGAAAAGAGAAACTAAATTTTTATTGGTTGTTTCATGTCAACAATCCAAGGATGGCATGTGTCCTTGGGGAATTATGCTCAAGGTAGCATGCCATTTGATTAAAAAGATATGATAATTCTCCTTTAAGACCTCTTTAATGTACCCATTGCACACTTAAGGAGACAAAGATAAATATGGGGAAGAAAATATAGAGAGAGAGGGAGATAATGAGAAACATACAAATAGAAAGGGAGACAAAGAGATAGAGAAAGGTAGAGAGATAAAGAGATAAGGATGAATAGATAGAGATATAGGGAGCGTGATTGATATATCTCTCCCTATTGCTCTCTATCTCCTGAAACCCTAAACCCTCTTCTCTATCTCTCCCCCTCTTCTCTATCTCTCCTCCTCTACCTATCTATATCCCTTTCTCTCCCTTCTCTATCTCCCCCTCTCTATCTCTCACCATCTCTTGTCCCTCCTTATCCCCCCTATCCATCAACTCTCTATCTCCAACTCTCTTCCTTTCTCTTCCCATATATCTCCATCTTTCTTTCTCTTCCCTTATATCTCTATCTCTATCTCTCTATATCTCCCACTATTTATGTCACTCCCTCTTCCCCCCTCTATCTATTGAGCTATCTCTCCCTCTCCCACCTTTCTTTATTATTCACTCCATCTCTCCCTAGCTCATCTCTCCTACTCTATATCTCTATCTCTATTTCTATTTTTATCTCCCTCTCAGTCCTCTCTCTATCTCTTTCTATCCATATATTTCTCTACCTCTATCATGATCTCTCTATCTCTTTCACCATCCCCCTCTATCTCTCTATATCACCCTCTTCTCTATCTCTCCCCCTCTTCTCTATCTCTCCTCCTCTACCTATATATATCCCTTTGTCTCCCTCCCCCTCTCTATCTCCCCCTCTCTATCTCTCACCATCTCTCCTTCCCTATCCCCCCTATCCATCGACTCTCTATCTCCACCTCTCTTCCTTTCTTCATTGATTTCACTGTATTAGAAAGGGATGGATATGATATGGTTCTCAACAAATTTCTGCAATACAACATGAAGAAGGGTATGTTGGAACTATAAAAAATTTCAAAATTTTGTAATGATTTACTCATGTAAATTTCTCAATAATAATTAACTACATTTTGAGTCAGAAAAGGATGTAATTGGACCTACAAAATATAATTACCCATGGTCACCTTGTTCTATTCCTGAAAATCCTTTTGATCAAAGATATTGTGGCAAATAAATCACATCGGCATGCGCTATTATGGGTCTTCCTGACCTATTATTGGTTACAAGCACTTTTTATCACATCGATGAGACATCAAAACTGTTGTAGCAATCAAGATTACTAAAGAATACATATCGAGGAGACTGGCTTATGGTCTCATCGATGAAGATTATCTATTGGCAAGACAAGTTATCTCGGCATGAAAAATATATGTTGGCTCGAACGTTTAAGTCTCACCGATGAAGTTTCATCGGTGAGACCATCATTTCTTTCACCGACAGGAGCACTGGGAATATATCGGTGAGACGTGTGCAATCAGTGTAAATCCTGAATGTTCACCCAACCCACTAAGTTACACCGACAAGAGGATATCGGCAAGAGTTTTGGCGACATATTCAAGACCAAAAGAAAACATATCAGTGAGACTTATAACAATGAAGGAACCACTGAATGTGTTAGCGATACTAAAAGTTAGGCCGATGAAGAAACAAATGAACCAAAATGATTGTCGGGGTGACTCTTGGCGATGTATAGGGGACAAATGTTAACATTGGTCAGATGTGTAGAGTGTTACCCTGATCAACAGAGTATTCAATGAACGTTGGTTGGGGCCTAATGTATAGATCGACCAAAGTTAGAAGGTGTCTTTCTGACCAGTTCATTTGATGTGTTATAGGCAAGACTTATAACATCAGAGGAACCGCTGAATGTGTTAGCAATATTAAAAGTCAGGCCGATGAAGAAAAAATGAACCAAAATTATTGTCGGGGTGACTCTTGGCAATGTATACAGGACAAATGTTAACATCGGTCAGATGTATAGAGTGTTACCCCAATCAGTAGATTATTCAGTGAACATTAGCTGGGGCCCAATGTATAGATCGCCCAAAGTTTGAAGGTGTCTTGCTAACCAGTTCATTTGATGTGTTATCGGCGAGACTTATAACATTAGAGGAACCATTGAATGTGTTAGTGATACTAAAATTCAGGCTGATGAAGATACAAATGAACCAAAATGATTGTCGGGGTGACTCTTGGCGATATATACGGGACAAATGTTAACATCAGTCAGATGTGTAGAGTGTTACCCCGATTAGCAGAGTATTCAGTGAACGTTGGTTGGGGCCTAATGTATAGATCACCCAAAGTTTGAAGGTGTCTTGCCAACCAGTTCATTTGATGTGTTATCAATGAGACTTATAACATCGGAGGAACCACTGAATGTTGTAGTGATACTAAAATTCATGCCGATGAAGAAACAAATGAACCAAAATGATTGTTGGGGTGACTCTTGGTGATGTATATGGGACAAATGTTAACATCGGTTAGATGTGTAGAGTGTTACCCCAATCAATAGAGTATTCCGTGAATGTTGGTTGGGGCCTAATGTATAGATCGCCAAAAGTTTGAAGGTGTCTTGCCGACTAGTTCATTTGACGTGTTATTGGCAAGACTTATAACATCAAAGGAACCACTGAATGTGTTAGGAATACTAAAAGTCAGGCCGATGAAGAAACAAATGAACCAAAATGATTGTCAGGGTGACTCTTGGTGATGTATATGAGACAAATGTTAACATCAGTCAAATGTGTAGAGTGTTACCCCGATCAATAGAGTATTCATTGAATGTTTGGTTGGGGCCTAATGTATAGATCGCCCAAAGTTTGAAGGTGTCTTGCTGACCAATTCATTTGATGTGATAGTAAGGAATTCAAAAATCTGTTAGATTCATTCCTAGAGTTAAAACATTAATGGCACCACGAAGTACAGGTAATTTCATAAATTGAAAGGAAATCATTGCAAAATGAACATTGTGAATTGGTAGCGAAGGAAACGAGGAGACAAACAAAGGGCTAGAGAATTGTTTGAGTTGAAAGACCTCAATCAAAACCAGTAAGTCCTCTACATTTTAACTTTTTCATTTATGTAATTTTAAGTGAGTAATATGGAAGCCACCAGCTCGGGGAAGTTGAAAGGTAGAAAACAAAGTGAGATCAGTCACCCTAAGAGTAAGAAGTAGAAAATTGAGTCTAGAATTGAGTCAGAGGGTGCTGAACAAAAGTTCAATCAAGATTTAATTGACCAATTGCCTGGATTTTGGCCCAGAGGTAGGCACTCCGCGCAACTAAGGGTGGAAGTGGAAAAATTGGACAACAAATGCAAGCACATAGGAGACATTTGGACCCCAATAAGAAGTTATGAATTGTTTAGATTCCACTTTCACCGAAGAGATTGTTTTGAGCCAGTTTGTAATCCATGGCATCTAAATTTGGGAAAGATGGTTTTCCCTAATGTGTTTGTCAATACAAAGCTGGTAAAATTGTTGGCCACTGACTATGACTCAAAACTTTTAAGGCCATATGCAGACCATCTAGGAAACCCTTCATATACATATCAAAGGCTTCAATAAGTGAGTTTTTTAAGTTGGAAGGGTGGAGTAATGAGAAAATTGTGAATGAAGAGTTGGAAAAGGAGTTTTGGAGAATGGACACCACTTACAAGGGTTGGAGGTTTCCCTTACATAGAATTAAACAAGATGGTAAAACTGTCCCACTTGACGATGGCGATGAGCCTCCATTCCATGTGGACTTATTTGAGCCCTATATGAGATATACCTATTTCTCAGTAGGACAAGTGTTGGGTATGGAATTTCCTGAGTATATGTCCATTTTTTCCATGGTAATTGCAGCTGACATTCAATGTCATAATTCTAGGTTTTTCGACTATGCTTCATTTGTCTCCAACGAACTCGACTTAGCATTGATAGCAATCAAGAATAAATTCCCTGTTCTGCACCTTAGGCATTATTCTCTTTTAATGCATCTAGTATTGTACTTCAGACAAGAGTTATGGATTTGGCCAAAAAATTTGAAGGTTTCACAATTTGATAAAGAGGGAAAATTATTAACCATTCAATTGTGGACTGTCATTTGGGATAGTAGGTTTGCTAATTCCAATTACCTATATTTTGAAGAATATTTTGTAAAGCCAGTATATGAATTCTACAGTCATCATTGTGCGCACTCATTGTCTAATGAAATAACACGCTTCTTCAGACCTAAAGACTTTAATAGACCAATTGATCACAATTGGGGAGACTGATATTGCTTGGAAAATGCTACTATTGTAAGGGTGTTTAGTTTTGAGGATTCTTTTTTATTTTTCCTAAAACAGTCCCAGATAGGATTGCATATTTGGAAATTGTAAGACAAATGGATTTTTCTAGTTTCATGAATTTTGGTTCATTCGGGAAACAGGCATTTATGCCTAGTATTTTGTGCTTTGGTGATTTTACTGTCCTTGCAAAGGAAGGATATGATTCGATCTTTGCCAAATTAATGCAGTATAATATGAATAAGGGTCCACCAAGAAAAGGTTTTGATCTAGAGGGATATATCAATTCTTCCAGACAAAGGATAAACTTTGGAGGATATGATCCTGTGCCTTATCAGTTTGATGACATGATTAGAAATTTGGAGGCAGAGGAAGCAAAGAGAGTGGTGGAGGAATCCAACCAAGGGTTTCCAGATACAGGGTTCCCTTTTTCTGGAGATGAGGAATCTGGAGAAGATATGCCACAAGACCTACCCAGTAAGATTTTCAGATTAAAAACTCAAGATTAGAACTGCCCTCCTAGAGAACTAATGATAGGCCACCAGGTTGGATTGAGTCAATCACTGGCTCAATGCTCTGGGACTCCAATAGATAACCCATTGGTGTTTCTCTTCACCACTCAACCTATAGGTCCTAAAGGTTGTTAGGCACCCCTGGTCACTTGCCAACCCTGCTATCAATTCTAGTTTGCTACTACCAAGTAGTTCTTGATGCTTTTCCTCACTTCCTCCATCTAGCCCTTAATCCCTTTAAAGACTAATCAAACCTATAATGCCTCCTAACTCTCTTGCAAGGGTGTGCATAGGCTTCTCTGGTATCAAAACCATCAGGGAAGGGTTATTGTTTAACCTCCATGCTGTGATTCTCCATCGCTAACACAAAATCTCTATTTTTGGGTTTTGGGCAGGGCTACAAGGATTGAGCCCCTATTAGGCCTCCTCAAACAAGAAAAATGCTTATAACTTCTCTCCTTTTTGAGATGGTGCCAAGCTCCCTTCTGACACTCTGGTTCTTTTTCAAAGATCCTTCAAATTTTTAGGATTTGGAACCCTCTCTGGCCGTACACTGGCATAACACAGAATGTGCAGGAAACTAGGGTTTTTAAGAGCATTTTCTAGACTGTTTTCTCTTCCCAGTCTCCATTGGGTCTAACAAGTATTCCACCTCTCCTGCCAACTTTCTTGAGACCTCCTACAAACATTACACACCCTGCAATGTAAATTCTTTGTCACCCCTGCCATGTTAGGGCTTTGCCATTTACTGTCTTCCCAAGCCGGGTATCAGCAACTCGCCTAGGGTAAGACTTTGGCCATGGTGCCACACCTCCTACAGACTTCTACAACTACTGTATATACAATGAAGGAGTTTATCCACCTTCCCATTGTTACCATACTTCTTGGTATGGTGGGAGTGTAAGCTAAAACTCCATTCTTATTTAATTTACCAATCAAAACAGAATTAAAGAATGAGACACAAAATTTACAAAGTTGATGAAAACGATAAGCAAACAATCTAATATGCCAAAAGTAGAACTTCCAGAAGCTTTATTACATACTAACAACCCTATAAAATGTTACTTTCAAATCATCTTTCAACTGTCACACGAGCAAGAACAGGAAACACATAATTATTCACACCAAAAATCACTGTTTCTCTTATTGTTCTCTTGGAACTGCCAACAAAAACTTCTAACCCCCTCAAAGGTCGAGAGATCACTTTTTTACCACCCAAGAAATAGTTAGGTTTTCCCTTTTTGAGCCTAAGAATGGCCAAACATTCAATGTTGGAAAACACAATGTGTTTTGCAACCTTGGTCAAGCGCTTAGGAAAACAACTCACAACATATGCTTCCTAAACTTTTATTCAACTTTACCACTTCTGAACTAAGGAGAAAAATTCCCCAACCATAAACAAGATGGTCTCCAAGACCTTACATAACACAACAAAAAGAACTTCAACCAAAACTCCAATAAGGCTTGAATCTTGCCAGGTGCTCCTGCACCATTCTCCCCCTCTCAGCTCAAACACTAAGAACTGGAAGGAGGGATCATTTCCAGGTCAATGCCAAGTTTCTTGAGCTGATCTTCTTGTACCCATGTAGCTTTTGAGTCAGGTTTATTCTTCCATTTGATAAGGTGCTCCATGTAGACCTTATTTCTTGTAGATTGTTGCACTCTAGACTGTAAGACGTTCTCTACCTAAAGCTTGTCTTGGTGAGGAAAGTTCACATTGCTGATGTCTTTGAGAAATTCCTGACTGTTCTGACCCTCATCATTAACTGATCCCTTGTACTTGATCAAATCAGCAATGTTGAACACTGGAGAGATGCCCAAATCTGATGGTAGTTCTACCTTGTATGCATTCTTCTCATACTTAGCTAACACCTTGCATGGTCCTACTCTTTTCATCTGCATTTTGGTTGACATTCCCTTCTACAACCTTGATTTGTTAAGATGAACCATAACATAGTCACCTACTTGAAACTGCACATCCTTCCTTGATAAGTCAACTTTATCTTTCAATTTTTGGGTTGCTGATGTGATTGTCTTCCTAACCTGATCATGAATCTCCTTCATGGTCTGAGTGAAGTCTTCTGCATGTCCTCTCCTATTCTCCTGAGATCCAAGGTCTCTGAGTTCACAAATTCCTCTTGGGTGTATTCCATACACAACCTCAAATGGACTTTTCCCTATAGTTCTATTAACACTATCATTATAGGAATATTCAGCTTGGGAAATCACCACATCCCATGTATGTCCATATTCCTTTGTCAAGCACCTCAAAAGATTACCTAGCACTCTGTTAACCACCTCTGTTTGACCATCAGTCTAAGGATGGTAAGCTGGTCCAAAAGACAGATTTGTTCCCAATCTTCTCCATAGAGTCTTCCAAAAGTGACTCATGAACTTCACATCCCTGTTTGATACAATGCTTAATGGCAATCCATGGATTCTGACTATCTCCCTGAAGAAAAGATGGGCTATGTAACTTGCATCATGTGTAGTCTTGCAAGGGATAAAGTGACTCATCTTGCTAAATCTGTCCACAACTACATAAATACTATCAAAACCAGTTTTGGTCTTAGGAAGACCTACCACAAAATCCATGCTCACACACTCCCAAGGTCTGTTAGGAATAGGCAGGGGCCGATACAAACCTGCATTGCTGGCTCCCCCTTTGGCTTTCATGCAAACTACACACTGCTCCACATATTTCCTAACATCTCTTGCCAACTTAGGCCAGTAATAGAACCTTTGTACCAGCTCTAAAGTTTTATTTATTCCAAAATTCCCACTAAGACTGCCATTATGTTTCTCTTGAATCAAATTTTCCCTCATTGATCCTCTTGGGACACATAACAGATTGCCCTTAAATAACAGTCCATTTTGCAATGTATACTCAACATACTGACTATGAAAATGATTTGCGAAATCAGAGCATACCTTGTAGGCTTCTAAAAAGTCTTCATCATCACCATAGAGGTCTTTGAAACTCTCTAATCCAATGCTCTTCAATTGTATTTCCTGCACTGTCAACATCCTCCTCCTTAATGCATCTGCTACTTTTTTTTGTTGTCCCTTCTTGTGCTTAATGGTAAATGTAAAGGCTTGGATGTACTACATCCATTTCAAATGTCTATTGCTTAACTTCTCTTGGGTGTTGATGTAACTGAGTGCCTGGTTATCTGTGAAGACCACAAACTCCTTGGGCAATAAATAGTGCCTCCACTTCCTAAGGGACTGCACTAAAGCATAAAGTTCCAGATCATAGGTGGAGTATTTTTGCTTGGCTTCATTGAGTTTTTCACTAAAGAAGGCTACAGGCCTACCTTCTTGACTAAGTACCCCTCCTACTGCTACTCCACTTGCATCACACTCAACCATGAATAACTTATCAAAACTAGGCAATAACAAAATTGGTTGAGTTGCCACTTCTTGTTTCATCTTTTCAAACCCTTTATCAGCCTCTTGACTCCATTTAAACTTTGTTTTCTGACCACCTTTAATAGTATCTAGAACTACTGCACATATACCACTAAAATTTCAAATGAATTTCCTATAAAACTGAGCTAGACCATGAAAACTTCTTACCTCTGTTGTTGTGGTTGGTGTGGGCCAGTTTAGAATGGCTTCTACCTTGCTTGGATCCATCTTCAACATTCCTTGGGATACTACAAAGCCTAGATACACAAGTTCTTGTTTGAAGAACTCACACTTCTCAAGGTTGATTGCCAACTATTCTTCTTGTAGCCTTTTGAGAACCATCTCCACATGTTTCAAATGTTCTTTTGCTGTCTTACTGAAAATTAGTATATCATCAAGGTAGACTACTACAAAAATCCCTATGAAATCCTTAAGCACCTCATTCATTAGTCTCATGAACGTGCTAGGGGCATTTGAGAGGCCAAATGGCATCACCTTCCACTCATACAAGCCATCATTTGTTTTAAAAGTTGTCTTCCACTCATCACCCTCCTTGATTCTGATTTGATGATACCCGCTCTTAAGATCTAACTTGGGTTTTAATCTTGTGCTCCTCCAAGGCAATCCACTAAATCTTCAATTCTAGGTGTGGGAATCTATACCTAATGGTGATCAATAATTGCTCTAGAATCGGCTTCAAAGTCTCCACTTTACCTCGCTGCTTTGTTGCTAAAACAAGGACACACAAAGTGATGCTCTTTTTGAATTAGACCTTGATTCAATGAATTCTTCCACTTGCCTAGCCACCACCTCTTGGTTACGCTTTCGGGTGTAGCTTGTATTCTACCTTGTTAGGCAATGAGGTCCAGTTATGCGGTGGTTGATGACTTGTACTTCTTTGGTGGTAGAGTTCTTGGTGTTCCATCACTCTTTCTCTTGTACTTTTAGCAATACTTTGGCCCCATTTCAAGTATGGCTGTCTTCTGACCTTTTCTAGCACCTCACTTTGGGTGCATTGGGACCATGTAATTCCAAGGGTGTGGCCATATCGCCCATTAAGACTCCTTGCCAACACTCAACATAATGTTGGGTACCTTAAAATTTGCCCCTCATCATCCTCAATCAATATTTGTAACAGGTTCTTCCATCCTTCTTGAATTCAATGGTGTTCTCCTTCCATGATATATAGCACCTGTCATGCCATGGCCTGGAAGATGGCATGCATCCGTGGGTGGTACATCCTGGAATCAGCTTGTCTTTGTAGCCTCTAATTGAGAATTCCACTGTAAACTGCTCATTCACTAGAACACTCTACCCTTTATTCAACCATGTGACTTTATAAGGATTGGTATGAGGTACCTTCTACAATTTTAACTTAGTTACTACCTCCTCAGAGATGATATTATCTGTAGAACCAAAATCTACAATGACCTTGCATACCTTTCCCAATATCTTGCACCTTGCTCTAAACAAAGCTCTCCTTTGCTTGGGTTCTTCTGTAATGAGTTTAATGCAGTCAAAGAAACCTTGTTAAACATCAAATTTTCACCTACTTCTGAGTATATATGACTGATCTCAGGTGGGTTTGACACTCACTGGTGTCCTCTTGTTAGGCCACTCTCCTTTCACATTACTTGAAGAAGAGCTTTCTCCGGGCACCTATAGGTTGGATGACTAGCTGATTTAGGTGATAACATTTCATGGTGGCAAAGTGGGGTTGCTGCGCTCCTCTCCTCTATTTGAACCTCCTTAAAAGGGTCCTCTTCCCTCCCAGTGAAATCCTCCTCTTTGAGATGTTTCCACTCTCCATGCTCATTGGCCCAAGTTCACCTTGGTTCCCTTTGATCATTACCTCCCCTTGGTAACCTCCACGATGTCCTCTTTGATCTCTTTGATCTCTGCCTTTGCCTCTATCTCTAGAAGACTGATCTTGCCTCCTCTTGTTCCTTTTCTCTATCTTGATAGCCAACTGATAACATTGGTGTATGGTCTTGGGACTTAGTAAGGCCATTTCCTCTTGGATATTCCACTTCAAACCATTGAGATACCTAGCCACTTTGAGGCTCTCATCCTCTATCACATTAGACCTCATACAAAGCTTTTGAAACTCCTCAATGTAAGTGCTTACATCTTGGTCTTTCTACCTTAGGCTTTGCCTCTTCTTGTGCAATTGGATCTCATAATCATCTAGCATGTAGGATTCTTTCACTTTAGCAACCATTCCTTTCAAAGTTGCTATGGGTTGTTTGCCTTCTTTCTCCCTTTCAGTCTAGATGAACTTCCACCATGTCAAGGTTGATCCTCTCAATCTTGACTTAGCAACCTTCACCTTCTAAGCTTCACTGACTCCATAACACTCAAAGTGATTCTCCATGCCTTCTATCCAATCCATTACCAAATCAAGTTCCATCTTTCCATTAAACAGTGGGATGCCTTCAAGTGCTTTTCCACTCAAGGCTTTCAATGCCTTCAAGAAAGGCTCCTCCTTCAAAATAGGATCAGGTACAGGGGTCTTATCCTCCTCTGCTATCTCTTCTTCTTTTGGAATTCTTCCCTCAAACTATGCACTTCTTACTATTGTCTCAAGTTGGGCTATTCTTTCCCTCAACTGCTTATTGTCTTCTTCTTGCTCTTCAACCATCTTTGCCAGTTCTGCATTGGTCACCATGGTGGAAGAATCCCTTAACTCAATGTCGACATGCAATACTTCTTTCCAAATCTTTCCAACACTTTCTGATACCAATCATTAGGCCACGAGGTTGGATTGAGTCAATCAGCAGCTCAATGCAGATTCTCCAATGGAATAACCATTGGTGTTTTCTCTTCACCCTCAACCTATAGGTCCTAAAGGTTATTAGGCACCCCTGGTCACTTGCCAACCCTGCTATCAATTCCAGTTTGCTGCTACCAAGCAGTTCTTGATGCTTTTCCTCACTTTCTCCATCTAGCCCTTAATCCCTTTAAAGACTAGACAACCTCTAAATCCTCCTAACTTGCTTGCAGAGGTGTGCATAGGCTTCTTTGGTATCAAACCATCGGGGAGGGTTATTGTTTTAACCTCCATCTTTGTGATTCTCCATCACTAACACAAAAATCTGTTTTTGGGTTTAGAACTACAAAAGAGTTGAGAGCCTATTAAGGTATCTCGAACAAGAAAAATGCCTGCTTCCCCTTTTTGAGATGGTGCCCAAGCTCCCCTTCGACACTTTGGTTCTTTTCAAGATCCTTCAAATTTTAGGTTGGAACCCTCTCTGGCCATACACTGGCATAACACAGAATGTGCAAGAAACTAGGGTTTTTAAGAGCATTTTCTGGACTGTTTTCTCTTTCCAGTTTCCATTGGGTCTGACAAGGATTCCACCTCTCCTGCCAACTTTCTTGAGACCTCCTGCAAACGGCCACACACCTTCTGATATAAATTCTTTGTCACCCTTGCGTTAGGGCTTTTCCATTTACTGTCTTCCCAAGCCGGGTATCAGCAACTCGCATAGGGTAAGACTTTGGCCATGGTTCTAGAACTCACAAAGACTCCTACAGCTACTATATACACAATGAAGGAGTTTATCCACCTTCCCATCGTTCCCATACTTCTTGGTATGGTGGGAGTGTAAGCTAAAACTCCATCCTTATTAATTACAATCAAGCGAATTAAAAGAAATGGAGACCACGGAATTTACAAAGTTGGTAAGCTTGATAAAGAAAACAATCTAATATACCAAAAGCAGAACTTCCGAAGCTTTATTACATAACAACCCTATAAAATGCTACTTTCAAAATCATCTCAAGAAGCATCACATGAGGCGAGAGCAGGAAACCATGAGAATTATTCACACCAAAAATCACTGTTTCTCTTATTGTTCTCTTGGAACTGCCAACAAAAACTTCTAACCCCCTCAAAGGTCGAGAGATCACTTTTTTACCACCCAAGAAATAGTTAGGTTTTCCCTTTTTGAGCCTAAGAACAGCCAAACATTCAGTGTTGGAAAACACAATGTGTTTTGCAACCTTGGTCAAGCACTTAGGAAAATAACTCACAACATATGCTTCCTAAACTTTTATTCAACTTTACCACTTCTGAACGAAGGAGAAAAATTCCCCAACCATAAACAAGATGGTCTCCAAGACCTTACATAACACAACAAAAATAACTTCAACCAAAACTCCAATAAGGCTTGAATTTTGCCAGGTGCTCCTGCACCAACCAAGTGTTGAAGAGAGCCAAGATACAGACACAAGAGAGATGGCATATAGGTCATTTGTAGTAGACAATGAATTTGTGAATTCTTCAGAATTCAAATCTTTATTGTATAAACAAAAGGGCAAGGAGATAAGAGAGACAATTGATAATATTACACCAATCAATGAGGAGCAGCTACTAAATAATTTGAAATTAACTGTGGATAGAGAAATGGCTAATATGACCCCCAATAAAGGAAGAAAAATGTTAAAGGATGCTAGAGTTATGATCTTTCCAAGGTTGGATTTGAATTTTGCATTGGTCTTTGATAGCTTCTTAAAGGATAATAGTGCCACACACAAGCTTAGTCCAAAGGGGGTGACAGAAATATATGTTGGATCCAAATATAACCAGGATGAAGGAACACTCATGATATGGGCCTTGTATCCACCTCATAGAAATTCAGTGGTGATTGATACTGAGAAAGCATTTGGACATGTCATGACTCTGAAGGTTGGAGAGGTAGATCTGTGGCGACTACAGACATTGGGATTAATGTGGCAAAACTGAATAAAGCCCAAATACAAATGTTGATCAAAGAAAAGGAAATGTACACAATGAGTAATGAAAGGATCATGAGAGAAAATGATCATTTGAAGGACATGCTAGGAGTCACAATGGGGCCTCCTAAATTAATAACACATGGTGAAATCTCACAAGTAAAAGATCATTGGGATGATTCAACTGCATATTCACAAGGTAAATATGATACACTCGCTGCAATAATCAGAAAAAGGCAGGCCAACTTAATGATTTGGTTGAATAAGCTATGGGGAGCATATTCAAAGAACCATGTTACAGGGAAGGAACATAAGAGAATTGATGGAAGGATTCAAGAAAAGCTCCGAGAATTAAATGAAATAGATGTTCCTGACAGTGTGGCCATTGGTATGGGTGACCATATTATAAAGAAACGCAGGGACCTTTATGAGGAACTGTAAGAAGATGCAAACGGGATGGTTGATGTTACGAATATGGGACTGCCTACACTATTTGAAGATGGAGAAAAGTTGAAAGAGAAATCCAAGTGGATCAAATAATGTGAATTGATGTTGTAGAGAATTCTAGAAAATGTTACAGGGAAGGACTCAACATTAGACAAGAGCTGCGATCAGAATGAAAGGATGATAAAGGTGGAAATATCAGCCAGGAACGTATTAAGAGATGTCGATACTCATGAATGGCAGGATTATCTACATCATTTATCAAATGTTCATCTATGGCTAAATAGAGCCTAATCTCGTGTTTTAATTAGTTAAGTAAAATAAAACATTTGTGAAGGGACGTGTCCCTTCCAAGTTTTGATGTATCTATATCTCTTCCATAGTAATGCAACAAATATAGGTGTTAGGAGATATTCAGTAGATAGCTTTCTAGCAAAATGCTTTCATATACAAAGACTGAGATGCATGTATTTTGATGGAGTAAATGAAGATATCTAAGTCACAAATTAAGATTTTGGTATCAGTTGTTTGTTAAATTTATGCAATTATTTGATTGTCTCCATTATGATGCTTCTCTATTGTTTAAATTGATATAACAAGTTTATACTTTGTTTATCATTGTACATTTGCTATATATGTGTGATCTGGTTATTTGGTTCTCTCAAGTAGGGATTGAAATATTTTAATCAATCACAACAATTGGTAAGTGTTAGTTGGATTAATCAGAAGAATCACATAACTAGAATTGTCATTCTATCTCAAGAAGAGTTTGTCAATTATTCTCTTGCACGTTTACACAAGTTGTAAACAATTTCTATCCCTGACAATTTGAATTATATGTGTTGAAGACTTTAGAATTTCAATTACATTATTTTATGGATATGTTGTATCTATAACACTACAAAACCATATGCTCTTTGCATTTACACTTGCATTTAGAAATACACATTTATATACATAGATATAGATTTCTTTAATGATATGTTGCATTTATTGTTCTAGGAGAGCATCTAGTAATTGCATTTACATTTACATTTTTTAATACATATACATACATACATACATACATACATACATACATACATACATACATATACACATATATATGTGTGTGTGTGTATATCATTTATATTCAGTGTTCAGACACAACCCATTAGGTCTGTACATGGATAAAAATTCATAAAATCATATCTCCCATAAGTCAAATATAATTCTATCAAGAAATTAATATCAAATAGATAATATAGTCGCATAACTCATACATATGTCAATGTAAACATCATGAATTAATTATGTAACCACATAAGTCAAATATAATTCTATCAAGAAATTAATATCAAATAGATAATATAATCATGTAACTCATACATTTCAATGTCATTGATCTTCTTCTTCATCCAACTCTTTGTCTGTATCATCCAATCCAAATTCAACATTTTAAGGATTGTTCATATCATCATCGTCGTCATTGATATCAGTTTCGATAATGTCATCATCCACACGGATATCATCTTCATGAACATTAACAACTACATCATCATGATCTAGTTCCTCCCCTTCGACATCTTTGTCAGGCACATCATCAACCAACTGTTGATCCCGATCATCATCTACATCATCTTCTAGTTCTTCAATATCTTCTTCTTCCACCACATTATACTTTACCGCCCTTCCTCTTGGATCATGTCTAACAACAAATGACCAACCCGGTTTACCTGAAACCTCTGAGTAAAATACCTACTCACATTGGCTTGGAAGAACATAGGGCTCATTTCCAGCTCACTCGATCGACCTTGTCTTAACCATGGTAAATCCATTATCATGTTCAATAACAGTTCTCTCATGATCATTTTCATTCAATCGTAGCCTATACCATAGGATGACGAACAAAAGTAATTTGAAGGACTTAAAATCACACTCAAGTATATCATCCAAAATCCCATAGTATCGATTTTCTGAGACTTTTGGATGTATGTCGCTTCTAGATGAAACATTAGTCACCTGAAAGATTGCAGTTATACCAGAATCACAAGTTTTCTTCGTGTCATCCAACTTTTTGATCCAAAATTTACAACCATTGCACCACACATCCTTGTGGTGTTTCACCTGCAATATTTCAAGCATGTAAAAATTATTGCAATATCATCAATTGATAAACATATTTATTCTTGGCCGAATGTATGCAAAGAAAAAAATCTCAACATATATATTGATGTAGGAGCACCTAGATCTTGTAAATGCCTTCAAAAGGCTAATATGTTAAATTTACATGTTCAAGTCTAAATTTATGTGTCAAGGCCATGAAAAGGCTAATTTGAATGTAATCAAATTATAAAATAAGTCACTAGGAGGTGAAAATGCAAAAAAATGCAAATAATGCAATATTATGTAAATAAAAAGGCATAAATCAAAGCATATTAGGAGATAAGAGGCAATTTGAACCAATGAGAAGTTAGAAAAGGCAGTTATTAAGAGGGGAAAAGTTATCAAAAGCATGGAAAGGCGTAGAAGAGCAGAATCTTGAAATTCTTGTAACAAAATCTTGAATAAAAGCCCTGTTTTTCTAAGTAATCAAGCATTCTTTCTATTGTGATCTTGGTTTCGAACCTAGTGTGAGTGGTTCACCCAATCTAGGGTATGGAGGTCTATTGCTAATTAATGTTTAGATTTCATGGACAATGGAAATTTGTGTGTACAAGGAAGTGAGTGACCTTAAATACTTGAACCTTGTCATTTGGATGGAGTTACAGTAGAATTTATGCTTGAATAAAGTTGTAAAGGCAGTGCATATTGTTTTGAGAATGATGATTCTATTGTGTGTCTTGGTATCTTTACAGAGTAGGCAGATCTGATATTTATACACTGATGTATTGAATTGATTTTTCTCAAAACATGATGAATCTTGTGTCTTGAAGGACTAATTAACTAGTAGATAGCAAGAAGGGTTGGTCTTTGTTAGTTTTCCTTGTAAGGAAAATGAATTGGTGCTATTTGAGAAGTTTAGACTGTTTTCAATGATTGAAGTTTGGTTATTGACATTTTGGAATCTGATTTAGAATAAGTGTTTTGCTGCCTTGAGGATATGATGTATACAGGAATTTGAAAGATTGGTAATTGGTTGTGTAGCAAGTGAGCATAATGTGATTCCTTATGAAAGGCTAAGAGAATGTATAGATTTTGATATGGTGGTTGAGAATGATGTGAATTTGATTGATTGAGTCAAAGTTTTCTAATATGGTTTTTGCTTTGAATGAGTCAATTGGAATACTGATAATGACATATGGTTTGTTGAAATTAGAGTGCTAACTTGTTGCCTTTAAGTCTTGTAGAATTGAAGAATCAAAAGAAGTTGTATGAGTTTTGAGGAAAAAGAAAGTGAATTAAGAATTTGATCTTCTCCTAATTTTGATTGGGTTTGATTTACCCTCATGAAATGATATTGTTGGTGTTGTTGTTGGATCCTTTGCATCATATATACATCAATATAATTGAAAATAATTAAATAATATGGTTGATTAATATATTTATACGTACTTGTTTATCTCTTAAACCATATGCTAAATCAATTTCCCTTTGTGTAACATTGGAATTTCCATTACGATGAGCTTCTTTAACCAATGAAACCACACCTTCCCATGTTAATGCGCGACTGGATTGTTGACATCATTCAATCCATACCGTCATCCAATCAAGATTTTTTGCGACGTACAAATGTAGTGCATCCCACTCTCGACCAACTATATCAAAAAAATTGAAATTCACAAACGACATATAATTAGTTAATTACCATGGTATATGACCTTAATTTATAATTGATGTATATTGAAGATTAATAATTAAATAAGTACAATATACATAAAAACCATATGTAAAATGTATTCTAATTAATCTCCATGACCATCTTATAATTACCTCTCACTTTCCTCAATCTATCTTTCCCCATCAGGTACTCCCCTTCCAATTTTTTAATGGAGTTGGGATCCTAAATACGATCTACATGGATTTTTGCTACAAACTTAGGAAAATATTCACTAATGTACACCATGGTCTAGTATACCATATATCCCTCCACCATAGAACCCTCAAGATGTGCTATTTGTCTAACCAAAGCCTTCAAAAATTTCAAGTGCCTCTCAACCATTCACATTGACCTTGTGTGTACAGGTCCACACAATTCAATCTCCTCAACTTAGTGTATGAGGTAATGTTCTTGTGCATTGAAAAATGTTGAAGGTAGACACTTTTCCATTTCACACATTAGACGAGGAATTTTTCTCTTCCAATAATTTATATCTTCTTTATGGATTTCTTTAGATGAAAGTCATCCACAAGTGATTCAAGGCACAAATATATTAACGAGATTTAACAAAAATATGCAATATATTACATAACAAGTAAAAAAATGGCAATTATAAGATCTATACAACGAATTGAACAAATATCGCTACTTACCTCATGTATTTTTCAAGATCATATATAACTTGCTTGACATTGTTGTCGAAGTTGTTTGGGAGAGATAGAGATAGAACGTACTACAACAATTATAAAATGATCTTTTCATTATTTTTCCAAAAGTAGTGTTATGCCTTGCATAACCACCCCACTTTGATCTGGATCAAAATGGGTCCCCCTTTTTCTTTTGGTTTCTTTGCTTCTGGTTACTTGCTTTCCTCTTTGGAATTCTTGTGTTTTTCCTTCTGATTTTGACTTTTGATCTATCTGATTTAATCTTTGGTTCTATTTTAGCTTAATTGGTTTCCCTTCTACCAATTATTCAGTGTAGTAATCACAAGCCCAAATGTTCCTTATCAAAATGTATCTTATATCCTTCTGATGACTAATGGAAGCATCTGTTTTGCAGGAAGAGGCCACACATGATGATATTTCTCAAGTGAGTCCACTTGGGCTTTCCTCAAAGCGGTTGGTCATAATTCTTCATGAAGAAGAAAGTCGGCAAGACTTTGCAGAAGTCTTACCGACTACCAGTGCATTCTGACAATTTGCGTCTTTGTTGCCTATCGGCAGGACCCGGAGATGTCACAGCGATCAAAAGTTACATGCAAGCTCTATCGGAAAGACAGGGGTCATCGTCCCGACGATGTGAAAATTCCTATCGGTATGGGGGGTTTCTTTCAGAAAAAGGTCATGGCGAGGTTTTCGGGTCTCAATGACTATAGCATCACCAGGCATACACTTCAGCAGAAGACATTGAGTTTGGGGTAGGGTCTTGGCGAAGGCCTGATGTCCTATCGACTAGCAAAAAGAAAACGAGTCCTTTCGGTGAGAGTTCGGTCTTCGGCGAAAGGTCTCCCCGAGTTCTTTGTCTCTCACCGACAAGGATGTCTTCGGAGAAAGTGTGGGTATTCGGCGTAATGTCTCATCGATGAAATGAAGTCTCGGTGACAGAAGTGGCTTTGGGGTAGCTGTTTGCGTGTGACAAGACGTCTCGGTGAATGGGTGGAGTCATACTGATAGGAAATCCCGGCAAGAGCGGGTTCCTATATCGCCATAGGGTTATCTCCCCGCTAAGAGGTCTCAGCAAAGAAAGAAAGTCTCACTGACTAGTGCACAGGGGGATTCCATTGGTGGTCATCGGCGAAACAACCGGTAGGTCACGGTGACCAAAGAGTGAGCGTGCAGAAGTCTTCATCGAGACGTGAGATGTCTATGGGACATCTCACCGACAAAGGAAAGTCACAGCAACACAGATGAGAGTCGCCGTAGGTCCTGCCGAAGGATTAGTCTTTGATAGGACATGGTGGGCTCGATATAAGGTCTCACCGAATACATTTGGTCATGCCGACAGGACATAAGGAGGGAGATCTTTCGGTAAGACCACAAAAATTTCCTAGCGACAACAAGGTTTGGCAAAGGAAGCTTTGGTCAGCATAAGGTCTAGCCGACCAGAGAAGGTCTAGCCAATGCGAAGTGAGCCCGCCGAGAAGGAAAAAGAATTTGGGGAGACTTCACGTAAATGAAAGGCTTCGCTGTGAGGTCACGGCGATGAGTGATGGTCTCGCCGACTGCAAGGAGAGATCGATGCCCAGAGAGTAAGAGTGAGCTAGGGGGGGATAAGAGGATTTCGCCATGATGTCCTATTGACTAGCAATAATCATGCCAGCCATCTTTTGCGACCTCGATAAAACTTCTGAGCCCGCTGAGATGTCTCACCTACTATCTCGTGTCTTGCCGATAGCTCCCTGATGGATGAAGTCGCATCGGGGAGACACCGATGGTGTCTCACCGACATGTGACGGCCAAGCCAACCGCATTTGACCACCAAAGAATTCTATGTGGCCTGTGATCATCCAGTGAGGGAGCCAAAGGACTGACTCATCGGTCCCTTTGACCGATTGACCGCCCCTATGTAAGAAGATCGACAGGATACAAACCAGATGGAATCCTTCTGAGAACAGATGGCGATAGACTAATTCGGGCGATGAGGTTCAGATCTGCAAGCGGGCCCGAGGACATTTTCCAGTAGAATGGTCAGTGTACAGAGAAGTCTGAGACATGAGAGAAGTCGAAAGAAAGATGAAAGATCAATGACTCACAGGGATAGCCGTGGCCACTGCTGACAGGGGGTAGGCCAATATTAATAAGGCTATTTTGAGCATTCAAGATAGATTGTAGAGGGACTTCGAAGATAGACACCGAGACAGAAGAGTAAATGCAGCAGCTTCAAAAAGATCAAGAGGACTTCTCCTAAGGATAGAAATCCTTTGTGAGCATGGACAGTAGGGCTTCCATATTGAATACACATTAACTCTCTCCAAAAGATCTGAGGGCCGACTCTCCTACAATCGGAAGATATTTTGTAAAACCCTAGTGCAGGGGACAACACATTCAAGTTGGTGCATTATGTATATAAGGTAGGCTTGCCTCTTTGTAAAGGTTAGAATTTTTGGAAGAAAAATAGAGCTTTGTTAGTAGGATAAAAAAGAAAGTTAGGACTGTTAGGAATTAGTCAGCTAGCAGAAGGAGAGAGTTGCATCTTGATTCTGAGTAATAAGAGCTTCCTTTTGTCTTCTTGGTTAGTAGTAGGGTTTTAGTACAAACTGTGATGTATTTTCTGAATTCTCTTAGTGTAGTTGGAAACAATCTGAAGATTTAGATTCCTGTACACTGGTGATTGTGTTAGCTTTGTAAACATTGTTTATCTATTTTAAATAACAGTAGAAGCAATCAGAGTTTAATCTACTTCGTGTTGTGTTCTTGAATGATACTTGTCTCAATTTGATCATTTGATTTGTGGAGCCTTCAAGGAATGATATATTATTTTGTGTTTTGTTTAAATGGTAATTAAAATCTGTTATACGAATTGGCACTGTGAATGAAGGAGGTTGTGTGTCAATCACAGGCTTATCTTGTTCTACAGTTTTGGTTTACAAATTTCTTGAAGTTAACAAGTCTGGTTAAGGTTGGATGAACTATTGTTCTTTCTATTTCAAAGCCCTGATCTATCTTTTGTTGTTTCTTTAAAACCCCAGTTAAAGTAGGCTTTATTTTCGTGCTTGATTTAAGAACAGTCTAGAAGCTCAACACCAATAGGCCCCTTGAATATTACTGTTGCATTGACCACTGAGTAACATCAGCACAGTTGAGACCCAACTACCAAGACCTTGGGAGCTAAGGCATCCATGTGTTGCCTTTCTCTTTTAGGAGAAGCCGAGTAGCAATACTCTGTTTAGCATTGTTGTGGTGCCAAAATTGCCATCAACAAGAACTGGCACTAGAAGGAGGGCCTAGAAGGGAAAACTGGATAAACTTGGGTTTTCATCCTCAGAAAAGCCCCATAGAGTTCTTTGATCAGCTGAAAATTCATCACCCTTGATAGAACTCAAGACCCCAATAAAACACAAGAGTCATAAGACTAGGGCAACCATCATACCACCTTTATCAGCTCCACTCACTCCACCAGGCTTTTCACCAATACCTCAGTGGATACCCATCAATCCACCATCCAATCCATCTCAATTGTCATTACAGCTAGTTCAACCCATACAACAGCTGGCTCAACCACCACCACCACCACCAATGGCATTCTTTCAGAATAATCCCTCACCATTGGGGACTATCCCTAGAGGTTTTCATGACATGCCTAAGAACCCTGAGAAGTTCTACCCTAAATACATCCATGGTGAATCAAGGAGTGTTGAAGAACACATACAAGCTTTCAAGGATGCTTGTACTCGAGCTCAAATAGCTCATCATGATGTAGTTTGTAGGTTGTTCCCTTATTCCTTAGGGGACATGGCATACAACTGGTATCTCAATCTTCCTCAAGGCTCTATTCTATCCTAGACAGATTTGGAAAATGCTTTCATCAATCAGTTTAGAGTCTATGTGGACCCAGCCCTTCTGTATCACCAATTCGCCACCATCAGGAAGGAGCCAGGTGAATCCCTACCCTTGTTCAATACCCGGTTCCAAAGAATGTATAAGAGGCTGCAGGATCCCTATCTAGTTACTGAGGACAGTGCCATTCAGGCATACTTTAGGGTTATAGACCCTTTGCTGGGATTGTTCTTACAAAGAACTTATCTGCCAGTGGATATTGATACCCTATCCAAGGTTTATCATTTTGTAATGCCCCGCCACGCAACCCTAAGGGAAGTTGCAAACTACTAAACAAATGCACAATTTTTTTTTTTGTTTAATTACAAATACATGTAATATTACAACACAAAGCCAACAATCCCCTAAGGTTACGAGACAAAGATTATTTAAATCACAAATTAAAACAACATGCATGAAATGAAACATAACAACATTCACTTAACTAATTAAAGCACATACATTCCATACATGAGATTTTCATTAAGACCATGAGATCCTTCATGGTTACCAATGACAGAAGTTATATAATTACAATTACATCTCTCATTCCCAGAATGAGGTAAATCAATAACATGATTGTTTATTACAATTTCCACCTCGATAACAATGAGGGGGTAAATAAAATACAAGAGCAACTAATCATAAATGAAACCAAGGTAGCAACTGGATCCCACGAGCTCTCCAACATGAAAGTCTCATCCACATAAGCAAACACCAAAACAGGAATTGGGTTACTGCGTTCCACCCAGCCAAAGTGATACCCAGAGGCTCACCCGGAGTGCTGGGAGATGGTAACAAGGTTTCAGGTCCAAGACCAGCAACCTCTAAACATAGGCAACATGTTCGACTTGTAGAGAAAGCGAACATGACATCCTGCCAACATAAAGAGTTTACAAAGCTTCCAGGATTTAGAGTAAATGATCACATCTGAATACAAAACCATAATGTTGACTTGGGAGGGTATTAAATACAGTAGCCATGGGATATCTGGCAAGTCTTCCTAGGTCCAGAGCCCCATCTCGGGATATCCTGGCAACCTCTAACGACTCCCAGCCCCACATGCAAACCAATGTGGAATAAGTTATCTTTTGAAAGGACAAGATAACGATCTTGCCATTCCAGGCCTTCTCGTCTCATCCCAAGTCTATACAAGCACTTGCGTCCATGAGAGAGGAAAAATTAATCTTTTTAAATGTTGGTACCACCTATACTAATTAATTGGTTTAAGTTTTCACTGAATTAACCAACTTACATGAAGATCTCCTGGCACCACTTTGTATGTTGACCCTCAATGTAAGCCACTTCTCTAAGACAACACGAGGAACTATGCCACCACCAAAAGGGTACTCAAGTACGACCTAGGGATAATGAATCCCTAAACACGACATGAAGTAAACAAAACCCGCCCAAGATAATTAGATATAACACTGGACACAAGTACACACTACCCATGGCAAACAAGGTTGATTGACATGTCGACAACCCCAAAACACATAAAAGACAATTTAATTTGGAAGACTTATGAGATCTGACTCAAATCCGAACAAGAATAAGCACCCCACAACAAAAGAAAGCTTGCAAACAATATAAGGTAATCTACCTTCGGATTTCGTAAATCCAATCATTCATCGCATTAGTGCATTTAAACAAATTAAATAAACTATGTTCTTGCACAATCACAAAAGGGTTTGAATGTTCGTTTGATTCTTGTTGACACAATACATATGATAAATTAAATCAATCATTCTTTGCTAAACCACAATTTTCTATATCCAATTTTTCGTCTATTCCTTACAAACATCACATTTAAAAATTAAATACTTCTTCTCTTTTCAGAAAATAAATCACATTGCAATATACATATATATTTTAAAATATATATATATATATATAATTAAATTTACATAAGAATAATATTTCCTTAAGCATTTTATTTAGTAAATGCATATTATAATATATATTATATATATAAATAATGTTGTATATATATATATTAAAATATACATATAAATTATATTTTTTTAATTCCTTAAAAATAAAATAAATGGTAACAACTTTATATTATATATATTAAATATAAAATATATAATATAAAATATAGCTATATATTTTATGTTTAATAAATATAATAAAAAAAAAATTCAAAAACAACCGGTGGCTTAGGTGCTATTCATGGTGAGGGCTATGACCCCATTGATGGGAGGCTGTGTGAAATGACGTCATTGCCTCCCACAATGTGGCATCATCAATGGGGCGCTACTTGGGGTGGAAACCAGCATAAAACCCTCATGTGATTGAAAAAGGTTTGTAAAAAATGCAAAATAAATGACTGGTAACAAAATAAATTCTGGGTAAAACCAGAATACACAGTCATAATTTTTTTTTTTTCCCAGAAATTAAAAAAAATGGATTTCATATATATATTTATATATATATATATATGTATATGTATATTTATACAACTGGGTATATATATATACACATATATATAAATATATATATCCAAAATTACAAATGGAAGGAATCAAAATACAGAATTTCTTCATACCCAGATTGGGCAAATGCTCATTCTCAGAAAACAAAATAAATTACCAATGAAAACACATGATTTAGCCCAGTTATACAAAGATTTCTCATTCCTTTGCAAATTTAAATGAAGATCTTCCAAAGCAAACAAAATTTCACAAGAAAATCCATTTGAATTACCATGTTTGTTTCAAATTTTCTGTTGTAAGTTTGAAGGTGAAAATTGTAATCTCTTTGTTTCCACAATATCTTTAGAGAATTTAAATTCAAGTTTGAATGGAGTTTCATGATGGGTTTTTCTTTTACTACAAAATTCTGAATTCTTTAACAAATTTAAACAACTTCTAAATGATTTACAAAATAAGAATTGCACAAAATTTAAACAAAAACCTTGTGTTTTCTCCAAGCTTGAAGACTTGTTAATGGAGATCTTGCCCTTGCTTTTGAATTCAGCTTCTCCAATTTTTCCAATCTTCCCTTCACCAATTTTCTTCAAAAGAATCCAATCCAAGCTTTGCTCTCCAAAATTCCAAAAATTAAAAATTCAAAACAAAATGAATTACCTTATGTAATTTTTCTCCTCCAAATTGTCAAACCCCTAATTTGAGTTCACCCACCAAAATTTATTGCCAATTTAGATATTTCCATTTTTTGGAATTTAATAAAACAATTTTATTTTTCTTTTCAATTTGCATGAAATTCATTTTAAACAAAATTCTATTATGCTACAAAAAGATAATTGCATTTCCTTTCTTCCTCAAAGAGATTGAATTTAACAATTTCATTTAAAATCATTTTTTTTTTATCTCAATATTTACTAATGCTAGCGCAATTGTTTTAATTTAATTTATCAATAAATAAATCTAATCCATGATTAGATTATTTTATTGATTAAATTAAATTAACTAATTAATTGATAGTCACACGTTTATTTATTTTGACAAAGCAATTAAATAAAACAAACACCATTTCTTTTGCAAATTTAAATACGCAAGCAAGGAGGGAAGAGGCAACAAAGAAATTAACTTATCCCCACTAACAACCCGACGACACACTATGGCTAGGGTGATGTCACGACACAGAAAACCTAGCTACTATCTCCCAATCATTTTCCGTTGGACAAGGGACATGCTCAGACCTGTGGAACCAGGTGGAGTCAATGTCCTATACCTGCATCCTGCACACAATACGAGTGTCGAACATGCATATATATATAAATATTAAAACACACCGTGAAGAGGAAATCGCGGAATCACAGGGCACTTGCATGCGAGTGATGTGATCCCGTCCCCTTCACCAATACAATATCGCTAACGGACGCCTCTAATCATCAATGGTTTAATCAAAACATAAAGCATCAATAATTCACATACATGATAATTTAATCCATAATATGAAATAATAATATCATCTGATTAAAGTACCATCACATCAAAACATAATGTTTTCATCGCTTAACAATTAGCGGTCAAAGTAATCAAGTTTATAATCCAACGTGCTAACAAAGCAAAACATACATAAAGAACATTGTTCGATCAAAAGAACAAAATGGAGGGGTGTTACACATTTAGCTATTAAGTTGCAACAACAGACCAACTCTCAACCAAGTTTGGGGGGAGTTTTTCCTTTAGTAGGGTATTAGACGCCTAGTATACCCCCTTTATTCAATACTGTTCCAGGAGGGCCTCTTTCCCACTATGGGCCTAGGTCTGAATTCCAGACTCAACCTCCTGTTCCTTTCTTTGCTAATAGGACCCCCGACCCTTTTCAACAACCACAGGTCCCTCAAGGTCCCCAAAGCCTTCATAACCAAGTTGGAACCATTAGCCATGTTGATCAGCCACCTATTGCTAAGGCTGTTGAAAGTGAAAAGACTACTCAGCTTACCAATGAAGTGGAAACTTTGAAGAAAATGTTGTCCCAAGTCACTAATGACATGGCTCAACTTCGGTTGAACCCTTCCCAAAACTAGGGGAATTACCCTAACCAAAACAGCAACAACCAGGGCACCTATCAGAATAATAACAACTACAACCAAAGAGGTTACCAAAACCAAAATAGAGGGTACAACCAGAGGCCGAACAACAACAGGAAATGGAATACAGGACCTAATAACGGTGGAGTTCCTCACAACTATCAAGCAAATGAGGAGAGAGCACATACTGCAAATGTGGTCGACCTCAACTTCATGACCAACTGGTGTAAATTGCATGATACTGCAACCCATTCTGAGGTGAACTGCCCTCAGATGGAGAAAATTGTTAAGATGGCACACGAAGATGCCCACACATTCCAAGGGAATTCGAACAAAGGAGGTGACTCAATGGATACTTCCATGACTTATGAGCTCTTTGAGGAGGAGTTTTCATTTCCAAGACAAGAAGAAAATGAACCTGAGGAAGATTCATGCGATGCCCAAGCCTTTCAGTCAAAAGGAGGACACTTCCTGAGAAATCAAAGTAAGGGTCCATTTACTACATCAACACCCCCTAATCACATGGTGCCCCCAAATCAAAGTGATGATAACAATCCTTCTCCACCAAAGGGGCCATCTAACCTCCATAACAAGGGTAATCCCTCTGCTGTTTTCAAAAGTAATCCAAGTTTTAACGCAGAATTTGACATTGTTTCTGAGATGCAAAAAAAGAAAACTTCTTTATCATATTTTGACATTTTGAAGTGGTGCCCTGCTCAAAGGGAGATAGTGTTGAAAGCTCTGGAACAAGCGGATAAGGCAAAAGGAAAGAGCAAGGTTACACCCCCTACAGACATGAATGCAGCCTCATACAAAAGCAAGGTAGGTACTCCACCTTTCCTTTTAAGCTTAAGAATTTCTGGCAAGAACCTACACAACTGTTTACTGGACTCAGGGGCTTCCGGAAATGTCATGCCATTCTCCATATGCAAGAGGTTAGGATTGAACCCCATTCAAACCAATAAGAAAGTCATTCAGCTAGAAAAAACAAAGGACAATGTAGTGGGGGAGTTAAAGAACATACATGTCCAAGTTGGGTTTGATCCTAGGATCCTAACTAACATTGACATTCAGGTAGCTGATATCCCTGAGACCTACGGTATGCTACTAAGCCGAGACCTGATGAAAAATTTAGGAGGATATCTCTCCCTGGACTTTTCACATATGTGGCTATCATGGAAAGGGATTCCTAATCAGATTAGGATTGAAAGTGATCCTCGCCTCAAGCATATCATCACTGAGTACGATTGTCCCAATGAGGTGGCTTACTTTGAGACAAAAATGGGGGTTTATAAACAAGAGGAAATTCTAACCTTCTCGGTTCTTCATTCTAAAGACATGTCAATGCAGAAACTCCCTGACTCTACAATTAATGAAAATCAGCAGGCCCTGATTAGAAAGCTGCAACAAGACCAACTGGTCTTAGGAGAAGACACAGATTTATTAAGTCTTTTACTCCCAAATTGGTGCAGGGTACACTATCAAAACCACTCTGAATTGACGTGTCAACTCTGTATGGACACCTTAGGTTGTATCCCTCAAGCTGAAAAGAATAGCGCGAGGCATGTTGAGATAGCTGCAGACCACTTTCTATTCAAAGTCCAAGAAGCAGCAATGCTAACCAGGGACAGGGTGCCTTCAATAGGAGTTCTTTCTCAAATAGATCCCACCCCAGATATACTCCTTAATCAGCATGTTGATAAAGAGCAGCCCCAAGGTTTGTTTGATACCCCTACACTCACAAATGAAACAAAACTCAAGGAATCAACAAAAGGAACAAATGACTTCCGGGCAAATAACCAGAGATCAGATGATGCAACTGAGCCAGAATTGCAAAGTGTACCTAGAGAATCTTTAGAGAATTATTCCCCTATGACTAGTCCCAAGGATCAGGAACTCCCACCTTTGGTTGATCCTATTCAAATACCTATGAAAACTTCAAAAGGATTACCCCCTGCTTCTGATCAATTGTGGACCCTAGCCTTTGATGGATCTAAGTCCAAAACCGGTTGTGGTGTTGGAATTGTACTAACCAGCCCGAAAGGGAAAGTTTTCTTTGCCTCTTACAGGCTACAATTTGGGTGCAATAATAATGTAGCTGAATATGAAGCTCTGGCTCAAGGATTAATGTTTGCACATAAGAAAAGGGTCACTGCCTTCATGGTCCAAGGAGATTCAGAGGTTGTTGTCAAGCAAGTGTACAACTAATACACCTGCCACAATAAAAGGCTGGCAACATATAGAAACAAGAAATGGAATCTTATCGAAGACTTTGATGCATTTGGGATCAGCTTAATCCCTAGAGAAGAAAATCAGGTGGCCGATTCACTGGTTGTTGCTGCAAGCACCTTGGAGCCTATGCAAGGCTCCAAATTCAAAAGATTCTCAGTGGAATTGATGTCCACCCCAGCTGTTCCTAACAACATCAAGAATTTCCAGGTCTTTGATGATGATCGACATATTCTAGCCTTTTTAGCAAGCTCAGATGTCTTTGAGGGGAAAATTATTAATGAGTCCAACAGAGACCAAGGGGATTGGAGCCCTGAGGAATGTGATACAGAAGGGGTCCTTAATTTAAATAGCAATAGCATTCCCAAGGGAATGGTGGCTTTGGAGAGGATCTTTGACTCGGACCCAATGGCTTGAGAGAAGGCATCAGCTAAAGAAAAGGGAGGCGAATATGAGACAGTTAACCTGGTTGATTCGGGCCCTGAAAGGAATGTCTACATAGGGAAGGCATGCCCTGAAGCAATTAGAGAAGACATATTGAGGGCCCTCAAAAAGGATATTGTTGTGATTGCTTGGGGATATGAAGACCTACAGAAATTCGATGCTTTGGTTATGACTCACACTATCCCCTTGAAGCCCGAGGCTAAACCCTTCCGACAAAAGAAGCACCCTATCAATGCTCTGATTGAGCCGTTAATTTATAAAGAAGTTCAGAAATTGTTGTATGCAAGGATAATCTTCCCTATGCGTCATTCAACATGGGTGGCTAACCTAGTTCCAGTCCGCAAGAAAAACGAGGAGATCAGGTTGTGTGTTGACTTTAGAAATCTGAATAGAGCATCAGAGAAGGATAACTATCCACTTCCTTCTCTGGATGAAGTCTTGCAGACTGTCAATGGAGTGCAGATGATGTCTTTCCTGGACGGCTACTCTGGATACAATCAGGTGACGGTCAAATGCGAGGATAGGATGAAGACGGCTTTCACTACTAAGTGGGGGACGTTCGCATACAGAAGGATGCCATTCGGCCTGATAAATGCTGGAGCTACTTTCCAGCGCACCATGGACATAGCTTTCAAGGATCTAATTGGAAAATGTATTATTGTTTACGTAGATGACTTGACGGTGTTTTCCAAGGACCAATTAAACCACGTTGCTGACTTGGCCAAGGTTCTGGAACGATGCATCCAGTATGGAGTCTCATTGAATCCAAAAAAATGCGTGTTTGGAGTCACAAAGGGCAAGCTTTTGGGACATATAATCTCTGAAAGGGGAATATCAATCGATCCAGACCGAGTCGAGTCCATTTTGAAGATCAACCGGCTAGGAAGTAAGAAAGAAATGAGGTCTTTCTTCGGGAAAATTAACTTCGTGAGAAAGTTCATCACGAGTTTTGCAGAGATTGTAGTCGAACATTATAACATACCACAAAAATGTGTTAGCCCTAGGGCATCATGAATTTTCCATACAAGCATTACATGGAATTGAAATTGTCTTTGTCCTATTGGTCTAGAGACGTCATACGTAGTGACGCCATTCCATAACTTTAGTAACTCGTCGATAAAAGGCTCGATATATACATTCATATCTTTAACTTGGTACTTACCTAGTTGAATGAACATAAACATTACATAATTATTATAACCATTTTACTACAATATATATAAATTAATGTACATGACTATTAAATGAAAAAAATATAAGTCACTATGCAATAAATAAGACAAATGAGATGCTACTACATTAAAGAAAATTGATGTAAAAAAATAACTGGAACAATCATTGACAACATTTTTTTCTCCCTCTTTATTGACATCCATGGAGGAATGTTATTGTTGATAACAAAAAAAGGCCACACCAAGTAAATAGATCTCAGCTCTCCAAATGGATTGACACCGTCCACTGCCAATGAAAGCCTAAGATTACGAGGTTCTTCTTTAAAGTGTGGTCATTTTTCTTCCATGTCCCTAAATGCATAACCATCTGCAGGCATTCGAAGAATACCATCTCCACTTCTATTTCGTGCATGGTAATCCATAAATTGCTCTAAGCTTTCGCACCTAAATAATTGTTGCATACGTGGAATAATGGGAATATAACGAAGAACCTTGCGAGACACCTTTTTTGTTAGTTGATCTGTTTGATATATACTAATATGACATTTTGAGCATTATGTTGCAAATTCATGTTGTTTATGATATATAATATGATGATTGGGACATGCATTTATTTTTTGATACTCCATTCCAATATCTTTCATAATGCCAGATAAATCTCAGTATGAGAAAGGTAAATATTTGATGGTGGTAACAAAAATTCACCAATCAATCTACAACAAAAAAAATATTTTTTAATATAAAGAATATTAATGGTACATATTTCATCCTTTATTTACTAGTGATGAACTAGCAACAATTAAAAAAGATGAAAAAAGATGACATATATGACATACCTTAACATCCATGAGATTGCTATGTTGGATAAACCATTCATAACCTTCAAGTTCACCAGCAACAATACAGTAGAGAGAAGAGTTGTTTGGGAGCCTTCATAAAGGGGCTCGTATGCCTTCTCAAGTACAGGTAAATCATGAACATCATCAAAGTCATCTCAATCATCATGATTAGTTGTGCCACTAAATACATCATGGATCAATGTATTTGTACAATCATCTTCAACTGTGTTTTCTAGCGCATGACCATCTTCTTCCATAGGATCATTAACTTCATCTTTGATATTCATGGCTCCATGTTCCTCTGCTTGCAAAACCACATTCTTCAGGCTATGATAATCCATATCATGTGCCCTAGGGTGCCCCACCTTTATAATAATGATAGACACAAATAAACCATGATCATGATCAAGTGATTTTTTATATATATAAAAAATGTTAAAATGATATAAGCATTTACAAATTCAATCAATACAAACACATATAATGAAGAACTTACCAATGGACGATAATCATGCCCCCCTTCAACATGACCATGCTGCCTACAATGTTTCTCAGCTGTTGTGATTAAAAGTCTTCTCATCTTTAAGCCCTTGCAATTATTGCAAGGACAATAACATTTCCCATCACCCTTTCTTTTCAATCTAGCCCACATTCTAGCAACTATCTCTTCACTTTGTTTTGGACTAATATTATCTGACATGATTTTTATTTACCAAGCTTGAATATTTATATCTTCAAAAAAAAATCAAACTCACACTCCAATAATTTTTAATCATAGACAGGTAACAAAATCTAATAATTTTGATACTTTACACCAAAAAAAATCGGCATGCAACCACCCCTGCAAAAGAGAAGATAGCCTGAAGTTAATGACCCCAAAAAACAATTTAAAATAGTAATTCTAGAACTTATTAAATTCTAATTTTATTATGATTTCCAATTGTTAGACTCCTAAAATTAGAATATTGAACTTGCACTGTAACAAAATCTAGAAGTGAAATTATTAAAATGCACAAGTCTAAAAATGAAATCTGATGAGATGTTGCTTTAAAATATGATTTTCAAACTTGGAAGTACAAATTTGACTTCACAAATGAATTTTGGAAAAAGAAAATGACCACCCTCAACCTAGCGATATCTTCTTGAATTTTTTCTGATTTTTCCCAAGAAAATCATCCTTAGTTCTCCACAAACTATCGCAAGTAGAGAAAATTCGCAAGTAGAGCAAATTCAAAAGTATAGAAAAACATTGTCGCAATAAATAGGTGAACTCACTTTTACTTATGTCGACCACAAATTCATTTGTTTTCTGATTTTGAATGTTTGTCGAAATTTCGACGAGACTGTGCATCGAACTTTCGACGAAACCCAGGTTCGTCGAAATTTCGACGAACATCGAGGATAAAATTGTAAAAAATTAAAAATACACATCAAATCCCAACAATACATTAAATTATACATCTTTCATCGGAAATTTTTGTCAGATTTTTTAGTCAAATGAGTTAGTGAATTCCCCTTTTAACACCTTAATTAAATAATTCCTAATTATTTAATTACTATCATCTAATATTTCCTCCAATCCCACATGATTAAATGATTCCTAATTATTTGATCATCCTATTTTCCCTCCACAAAGCATATTCTTGAGAAATATTCCATTTCTATATTTATCTCAACTAATTTGTCTCAACCATTTCTAGCCCTTGATCTTAAATATCCTAACCATTTTCCTAAAATGGTGGAGAAATCTTGAGTTCTAACTGAAGTGGTCTCTTGATCTTCCTTGATTCACTCTCCTTTGTGGGTTTTGAGGATCAATCTCAACCCTTCTTTGTGGGAATTCAAACTCAATCTGATCCCTTGATCTAATTTCTCCAAATCTATAAAATAACCCTAATCCTTCTCACACTTCATCTAGAGAATTTGTGGAGAGATCATGTCCAAGTGATTATTGATCAAATTGAGCATACACCATTGTATTCTAGGTCATCATCATTGATTTTGCAAGCTATCATGGAGGCTTTGGTTTGAAGTAATCCAACATATCTTTCAACCAAAGTTATGCAACAATGGGATTGGTAAGGTTGTTTATGTTTTGATTGTTTGATCTAACCCTTGTCTTGGATTCATGGCTTCACATCCTTGATCTCATTGGTAAGTGGGTTCTATCCTTTTTTTTTAGTTTATTGATTGAATTCATCGTTGTTTATCCTCTTCCACTTTTACCCCTTACACATACTATTCAAGAAATGATGTTGCCTCTATTCCACACTGCCTGTGTGTTTCCCTCTCACACCTCTGCCTTCTTTTTCTTTCATTTCACTATGGTCTTTTGCTGCCCTTAATGCTCAAAAAAATAATATGCAAGTGTGCATGTCTCTTGGGGGTTTCTTTCCATTTCTTTTTATTTATTTTTTCTACTTGCTTTTGGGTGCCTAAGAGGAGTTGGCCCAACCATGTTGCAAACTAATACTTTCTCATGCTAATATGGGTGCATGAATCAACTCATTAAGTATTGACATTATTTTCTATTGAGAACTTCAACTTTTTCCAATGTTTCCATATATCTAGCCACACATTTAAACATATATATACAATTACATAAGTATTTGTATGTATATATATACATATGTATTATATATATATATATATATATATATATATATATATCATTATTAAATACATATTTATTTGAAAGGAAATTAATTGCATTCTTAATGTAAAAGAGATGATTTTATTTTTCCTAACAAGTCACTCAAAATGAGTAAACATAGTAATCATAAGTGTGTATACATAAGCTAACCATTTAGATCATCGAAACCATAAACAATATTCAAGCATAATGTACAATTTAAACTACAAATCCATGGTAACACAAAATGCAAAATAAAACCATTTAGAATGCAAAATGTATACAACTATGGGAGTGTGTGTGTATTTGCTTTCCATCATACTAATCATTACCAAGAGGCTAGGATACTTCTACCTCAACCGTGTTCTCACCTTCAACATGTTCCTACACTCATTCACACTCATATTTACGTCAATAGGTTAGTCCATATAACTGTAGCTGAAGCATGTGCACATAACATCTCATCTGGACATTTCATTTTTAATTTCATGCATTTAGAAATACCATCTAACTTAAAAACACACTTATCCATAATCAAACAATCATAAGATAATAAACCAGTAGTCTCAACCAGTTTTATTTATTTATTTATTAAGTTTATGCAAGCAAAAAGGAGATGTGACACTTTAGGGATTGATATGGCCTTGTTTGTGCCACATTGGCACTAAAAAAGCTTACAACCACGTAGGTAGGGATGTAGAGAGTTTTCATAATTTTTTCTTTTGTTTGAATATATTTTCAAAAGAATATTTTTTCCAACCTTTAATCCTCTCCTTAACATGCTTAATCTTATGCACCAATACAAACATGGTAGCGCCTTTGCAAGAGTAGTTTCACTATTCTTCAACTAGCTCTCTAAAATTAGGATGGGAAGCTAACATAATTTTATAGCTTAGTAGGAATACACTCCAATTGAGTAGTAGAGGATATGATTAGAATCCACTCTAAGAAGAGAGAGAAATAGATTAGTAGGAATACACCAATTACTATAAATGAGGAACCAATCTAGATTGACACATGAATAAGGTTATTCCCAATTTATCTATTTGACCAAGTAAATGGATTATCAACAATATCTACATCCATATAGTAATATACAAATCCTCCCATAGATATTTACTAGCAGATCTAGAATTAGGAGAATACACATTTGAGAGCATCCATTATTCCTTAGATTCAGCATTTGCAAATAAGGCCTCAAGGCTATGTTTAGATGAATTAACAACTCTTCTAGATAGAGAAGAAATATTCAACATAGTAAAAATAACACCTAAAGCACCTTTAGCAACACTGGGCCAATTTTTTATAGAAATATTAAAAAAAAACCATCCACTATTTTATTGACCTCCTAAACAAGCAATATATCCTATTTATTTTCACTAACATAATTTTTCAATAAAAATTGCTTGTGAGTGTTATTTACCCCCCTTATGTTCTAGGATAAAATCTTCATCTTTAAGTTTTATTGGACATTGTCACCTCTAGGGTTCTTTTCTTGCCATTTGAAACTTGCCATGCTATTTCTTTGGATATTGTTTCTCTTTGAGATAATTGATCCACTTTATTTTCAAGACCAACATTTGTAGATTTCCTACTGTCATTTTTTTTTATGTAACTTGCCTTTGGGAGCCAAACCTTCAACATCTAGCTTGTGGGGGAGTAGTCATTTAACTCTACTTCTCTTAGGTGAATCAATAGATTTATCAATGGTTTTCATTTTTTGAGTGTGTCTAGTATTGTCTCCTTCCAAAGTTAGGTTGTTCATTTGTGCCTTTATAGCTATGTTTATGTCTGAAATACCTAGGATTGTATTTTATACCTCTAAATAAAACTTACACTTCTTCATGAACTATCCTATCTTTAAATTTGATGTATTCACACTTAGGTAGTTCATTTTGAAGCTCCCCTTCCCCATAGGTAAGGAATTTGATCTCAATAAGTATTTTTGATGTTTAGAACTAGGAAAAGCCTAAGTAATCCATAGACCATCTTCTTCACCTTTTAAAGGTATTCCCTTTTTTTCCCTTTGGTATTGTAACACCAATAGATTATAAAATATTTATCAAGTCTTGTTCATAAACCTAAATAATATTGTATGTACTATCTAGACTATTTATTTAGCCACTTCAAGAAAAGTTACTAGTTAGGGTGTATAGGAATTTATGTGAATGGTGGGTTCATATTAACTCTCCCACATAGTAGGAGCCTAGAACAAGTGGAATATTATTAGATGTGATGGGTGAGATTACACATTTTTTCTCGATGTTCTTGGCATGTCATTCATATTGTAATTATACACTAATAGATCATTGATCTAATTATAATTCATGGTATGTTATAACTATGAGATATATTAGTTAATGATATATAATAGATCTATGGTGATTTGCAATATAATAGTATTAAAACAGAATCTAATGTATTCATTGTATTTGAAATTATACTTTGTTATATTGTACATTCAATGATTAATAAATATTAGATAATATTTTTTTTAGGGAGCTTCATTTTGGGGTTGTTATAATATTAGATCTGAAAATGAAAGAATCACTCTAAATCCAAAGGGTGGGAGGATAGAGATGAAAGAGAAATAACACTAAAGCCCAAGCCCTAAGATAAAATAATAATAATAATAATAAATAGTCAAGGGTTGACCAAGACTTTAATTTGAGTTAGAAAAAATTGTGTAATAATTAAAAACATCAAATTTGAAACCTCGCAAAGAAGGAATAAACCCTAGGAAGTGACTAAAACTTGTTCATATGGATAAGAATTAATGACTAGAACTTGTTCACCCCTATTCACATATATGCTCTAAATCTAGCAAAGAATGTATGCTTTTTAGAAACACCTTAAGAGAATCTATTGAATTATGGGGGCCATGTTCTCCTTACTCAAACCCTTGAATGTACCAATTCAATGAGAGTAAAACCAAGTTCAAGATACATCAACAAGAATTCAATATTCTCCTCCTCATATGATGATACAATGTTGATGTAGAATTGTAGATGCATACTCAATATATTTATCTCTCAATCGTAAAAAATTCTTTTGAATTAGGGTTAGTCTTTAAATAAATCATCTTAGCATGCAATTTCAAATAAGTTGCACTTTAACATGAGATATTTATGGATTTGACTATGTGATCTAGAAACATCTCATGCTAATATCATGGACTATAAAAAAATTATCGGTGCAAGTTGTTCTTTTGTCATCGTAATGGTCAGTAAGGGGGGACATCAGCCTAATTTAAAATTAAAATAAAAATTAAAGGTTACATGTTCAAATCTGCAATTGAAAAAATGATCTAAATCAATTCCACGCCTAAGATTAGATATTAGAAACAAATTATAATAAAGCTATTTATCAATTTCTATGCAAAAAACACCACCTCATACAAGAATCAATACATTAAAAAGTCCTAATCGTAATTAACCCAAAAACATAAATACACATTCTTCACCCTATGAAAGACAAAAAATAATAATAATAATTTTTCTTTTTCTTGGGCTTATCCTTAAATTTATTTTTTTTAAATCTACATCAAATCATACATTTTTGTGCATCACCATGCAATATATTGTTTTCTAATATGACTTGTGAAAAAGTAGAAAACTGTCTTTATCTATTTCCTAAATTGAAACAATAATCCCTATGCGCCATTATGTAGACCACGTCCGATTCCACCTCTACCAAGAAAACTGTTATAAAATGGAAGAATATAGTGTAAATATGGCAGGGAGATTGTGATTTGATGACGATAAGCTGTATAAAGGAGATAATATTCATTATCCTTTCACCATCACCAGACTTCTTCCATATCAGATCACATGCTTTTCCTTATAAAAAAATAACTGTCAGACATTGTTTAATAGTTTTGTATATCTTGCCAAACTTACAGAAGAATACCAACATAATAAATTCAAATTCTTCCAATCTTGAGAGCAACAGTTGAGTGAATGTGGAATGGGTGCCTTACTCAGGAGAATGCGCTCATCTGATTGCAAATCCACCAGAGTCCCAAAATAAAAAGAAATTGACATGGGTATACTAAATTTATTATTATATTTTCTTTTATTTTGAAGTTCATGTGAATTCTAGAATGATCATTTATTTTCAAATATAATAGTCGCAAAAATATATGTAAAATAAATATTTAAAAATAAAAAGAAATTTGGTTCCATATAAAGTAATGAACTCCATTGGATGCTATCGTGTATGTTTCAAAAGAGCTTACAAAATTGAAAAAAGAGTGCAATAAGTAGTTTTTCTCACACAAGTAACTGTAATCACAAATGCAAGCTCAATTATTCAGTTAACCTTATCCAAAATCAGTCAAGCATATGAACATCATTGATTTATAGGAACGGCCATCACTCATAACTTAGGTATAGTATCCAACTGAAGACACATGAAATATTGGACAAAAACCATCAAAACACATAGACTTAACAAGATCACAGAAGGGTGGGGTCTCCCACCTTTCAAAACCCCTCTTTACCATTACTTATAAAAAACATATTGCATCACACGAGGACTTAGTGGGTATGGTATAAAGGGAATAGTCAATTTTATACTAATTTTTTAAATTTCCAATTAGCTCGATGTTTGACTCTAATTACCTACATGTAGTACACTTAATTACTACCAATATTAAAATATTTTCTTTTTAAATATCTAAACTTTTGGATATATCTAAAGATATATTTGGATTTTCTATAAAATGCATGTAATGCATGATTTTTTTTAAGAAGATAGAGTTATAAGTTTTTTGGAAAATCATTAAAAAATTGGTGACATGTTTTCACCTATAACAATTCAACAATTTCTACTAAAAGTAGTCTAAGCTATTTTTTTGAAATCATGCCTCTATGTATGGATGCTAAAGAGTTTCAACTAAAAGTGTCTTAGTTGAAACCATTTTAGGTAATTAATTTTTTTTCATGTAGGTGCCATGAAATTCACCATTGCTTACGAAAAAAAAATAGGCCAATTTTTTACAAGTGAAATAGGTTTTCCTAAATCCCTAAGTTGGCCTAAAGTGTAACATAGTTTAAATATTTTACCCTATAACAAAAGTAATATTAATAACTAAATAACTTAACAAACTAGAAAATGTTTTTGATATATTATATAGGGGAAACAAGGGTCCAAGTCCCTTAAAGAAAAATAAAGTTAATTAGATTACCATAATAGCAACAAAACTATTAGAAAAAAAAAATGGATTCAAGACTTCCAATAAGTAGCATAGAAATAAAGTCAAAAAATATGAAGCACAACATAAAGAACAAGCTAAATATGGCCACGGAGGGTGGTCAAATCCCCCTAATCCTTAATGAGACTATATAACTACTCCTCCCAAGAATGAGTGTCATTCATGTCCACTTGTAGAACTTTCAACTTATTTTTTGCCTTCTTGGGTCTTTTATCAAAGACTTTTCTTTTCTAGAGATCAAATAATATAAGATAAATACCACTGGTAGCCTCATCATGTCTTTAATGAGTCTAACATCATCATCAAACTTGTTTATTTTTCTCTGAACATCATCTATACTCTTTGAATACCGAATCATCAAGACTTAAATATTAATAATGTTAATTAAAAATATAGCTTGGCAATAAAAAGTAATACTATCCTTCGTGGCATTCCAACTCATCTCTATTCAAGGAAATAATAGAATTCATCAAATCAGTAATTTTGTTTCCAACAATTCTCGTTGGTAGAATTATGATCATAGTTAGATAATCCTTTCACTACTTTATATCCTTCTTGATACACATGGATAACACTATAAATCATAATTATTTTTAGAAGGGAAAAATCTCCAATATTTGATCTCTTAGTTTTGAAAAAGGAGTTTTATCTCCCTTAATTATATTGATAACAATTTATGATTCCCCCTCAATTTGAAAATTAGGGATACCTTTAGAGATAGCTCTTTTCACCCTCCACCATGTTATTTTTCCTTCCACATAGGCAACACAGCTTTCAATAATCTCACTTGTGACATTTTTGATAATACCCCCCACTCCTACCAATGCTATATTTCCCTTTGAAGAACTATCAAAATTTAATTTGGACCATCCAAGAGGAGGGAAATTCCACCTAGTGTGTTTTCTAATCAAAGATTTTTTGAAGTCAACATTAAAAAAACATTGGTAATACCCCAAATGCAAATAATTATAACTTATTGAATTGAAGGTATCCCTTTTCGTTTAAAATTTTAGCAATAGTTACATTTTCATGAATAGAAAAAATAAATTGGAGCACTTCATCAACATACTTTTTATAGGGTTTCAAATTTTTTTCTTGAAGAGGATTCCCTTAGTATTATTAAGTGTCTTATGAAGAGTAGCCCGTCGTCTTGGTTGATAACCCATTTGATTATTGATTCTTTATCCATCATTAACTCTTTTGATGAGGTTAGAATTTTTCACGTGTTTAGGGAAGCTAATTCGTTGGCTGATGGGTTAGCTAATTTAGGAGTGGTGGCTCGAAATAATTGGAATGATTATGATTCCTTTCCACTTAATCTTAATAACATTTCTAATTATGACCAGTTGTCATGTCATGAAGGTAGTTAAGCTGGGAGAAAGGCCTTTTTTATTTCTTCCTGAGTTGCTTTTTGCACGTCGAGTCCAGTGCCTACTCTTCTAATCATTGCATTTTAAATTACCATGAGATTATGGACTAGGAGCTAAGGTATGGTTGTACTTGGTGTGGCAGGCTCACACATTTTGTGGGTATCTTTTGCATTGCATTGTGGTTTGTTCTCCTAATCTTTCCTTTGTAGAAAATTAAGGAGTAGGTGGGTTCATTGCATGCTACCATGGGAGGAGCTCATTACAGAGTGGAGACGAGCTCTTGTGAAGATTTTAGGAGTAATGAAACTGTTTAGGGGCATCTAGAAAAGGGTGGTGTCTACCCCTATATGTTGAAACTCCATGGTCTAAACCCTGAAGTGACGAAGGCTTTTCTTAAAGGGTGGAACAACATGATTATGCACTACAAAGATGTGGATTTTAAAATTAATGAGGATTTCATCGTAGAGGTGACTAGGCTTCCTTCCAATGGAAGTAAATTTTATAGAGACAAGATTGCAATGAAGAAGGCCCTTGCAAATTTCTTCAAAATTGCTAAGAAGAAGAAGCTCTTGTCGATTGGTAGTGGTGGGTATTCATGCAAATCAATCAAGCCGCTTTGGAGGGACATTACTTTGGACATTATGCAATATTTCACTTTGGAGGGTAGGTTTTCTATTATTTTATGGTTATCACTTTATGTTATTGAATCATTTCCACCATAATTCTCTGGTTTTGTTTCCTTTTTACCTCCTACTTTCTATGGAAACAAGTATTGAGGATCATAGGAAGAACCCCATGAAGGCTATTCTCCATCAAGGCCTTATGAATCTTATTTTTGAGCACATTAAGTTGAAGATGGTCCCTATTTCTCCTAAAAACTCAACTCATAAAAAAGGGTGGAAAAAATACTGGTTATGATATTGGTGATTCGATGGAGGAGTGGGAAGGGGATTTTGAGGATGACGATTCTAATTATGAGGAGATGTCAGAGGAGGTTAGTGATTATGTTGAGGTTCCTAAGGACTCTGAATCCTAGTCTACGGGTTATGAAACTAATAATGAAATGAAGTTGTGGTGCCTTCGATGAAGAAGAATGTGAAGAGGAAGAAAAAATGCCCCAAGAAAGAGAAGTGTGTTGTCAAGCAAAATGTGGATGTTTCTAGAGTTGTGGAGAAGTCCTTTGTTCTTGATGTCAAACATGTCACGGTTGTTGGAAAGTCTGGTGATTTGGAGTTTTCCCCTAATCCGGATGATTTACATGTCTTGGGTAATGGCCTTCCAGGGTCTAAGCATCCTATGGAGGGTATTAAGCAGGAGAATGAGGGATTGGTGTGTTCCAAAGGGATTGGCCCTAATCAAACTAATTTAGACTCTCCTATTGGAGCTGAGCAGGTTAAGGGGAGTGATGTGAAGGTGAAGCGGTTGGAAATTCTGGTGAACTTGGAAAATTTTCTGAATAAGCATTGCGTGAAAGTGGAGATGATTGAAGTGGATGTGATTGAAGTGGAGGATTCCCCTATTGAGGAGGATATGGAGGACAGAAAGGGGGCTCAGGAGGATCCTGTTGAGAATGTTGGTTCTTAAGCGGCGCCACTAGTCAATTGGGATGATGTTAACATGGACCTATTTTGCACAATGGCAGAGGATGAAACTCGCAACTTGCTCTCACTAGTGAAGTGGCTTTTCTTGGAAGTGAAGGAGCTCAATGTTCAGCTTAAAAACTAGCAAGATGTTTGTGTTGCGCTTGTGCATAGTAACCAAAAGGAATGGTCGATCAAAGGTAAGGTTAAGACTATGAATGTAATGCTTGATAAAATTACTATTGATGTTGATTGACTTGGAAAAACTCATGAGGAGAGGATTACTTTCCTAGAAATGGATTTCCATGAGACTATTGAGGAGAGGTTTGTTAATATAGAGGAAAAATTTAGTAATATTTTTGATGACTTGAAGACTATTGTTAACATTAGCAACAAATCATTGAAATATACTACTAATGGTCTCTCTATTTTAAATGAGAAAGCCATAAAATGGATTGGAAAATATTTGGATCTGGGAGAACATGAGAAGGCCATTGAGGATGTTAACTGCATGAATCTGGAGGAGAAGACCGAGGAAATTGGCCCTGATGTGGAGAAGAATTCAGATGTTGTCTCGTGTTTGAGAATGAGAAGAAAGACCAAGAAAAGGGCTGCTATTTCTTTTAAGGAGCTCAAGGATGTGGTTGAGATGCATGAGGGTATCATTGAGGAAAATATGGCCTCGGCCAATGTTCTTTAAAAAATGTTGTAGCTTTGTTGTTGCTTTTGTTTGGTCAACCTTGTTGTTGATGTTTTGTTGTTGGGATGTTGACGGGTTTCCTAGTTTTATCTTTTGTCAGATTTTTGGTTTTTTTGGGTTGTGGGTTTTATTGTTTGTCTTTTTTGCAGCTTTTTTCCATTGTAAAGGCTTTCGGGGCCCCTTCTAAACCTACTTTTCCTTATCAAAAACATTCTTTTTAACCTCCTAAAATATCATATTGTTCCTTTCTTTCCAAATTCCCCAAGCTAAAGAGGGGAATGTTTATTTCCATAATTATCTCAAGATAAGATTCATGAAAGGAGAATTATAATTATATCAATCCAAAAAAGTGTTGATGCCCTTATTCATAACCCAACTTATCTCGAATTTAGTAATCCCATATTTTCTTGGGGAATATACAATGGAGCATATGGTTGAAATTTTCCTCATGAGCGAAGCATAAATAACACATGTTATGGAATTTAAAACCTCTTTTTAAAAGGTTATCTTAAGTTAGGATCCTATTAGATGATGCAATCCATGAGAAGAAACTAATTTTGGGAATTAAATTGTGGTTCCAAATAATCTTCCAAATAGAATTAGGACTTAGTAGATCAAGGAGCAAGGAATAAATAGAAGAAATTATGTAGTTAACTATAGGGTTAGAGGCCCAAATAAATTAATCATCCTTATTATGATGAACTAAATGGAAATAATTAAAAACATTTTAAACTCATCACTAAACCCATATATGGATTTTTCCTCCTCAAAATAATCCCTAAAGTTACTCCATTTAATGTTAATACCATCCTTAACAACATATCATTCCAAAAAAATGTCAAAAATGCTTGAAAGAGGATGAATCAACTTGGAAAAATGTTATGATAATAAAGATGGCTACAATCCATATAGACATCATCCCAAAATTTGATCTTATTCCCCATTTACACCTTCCATCTTAGGCCTTTTGTAACTTATCCCCCTAGTCTTGATCAAGCTCCATATGATAGATCCCTTAGGAATATTAGAGGAGTTGAAAAAAATGGCATCTCTATTTCAAAGATAGTTAGCCTTCATAATAATGGACCAATATTTGATATCCTTAACTAGGCTCCAACCAACTTTTTCATAAGAGACTTATCAAACAATTAGATTCTCCTTAATCTCAAACCCCATTACCTTTAGGTTTACAAAATCATCTCAACTAACCAAATGAAATCTCTTATTTTCTTCCATCCCAATCCAAATAAACATTTTTTAAATTTGTTCATTTTTTCTACCATAAACCTAGGAATCTTGAACATAGACATAAAATAAATAGGAATACTTTGTAGGTATGATTTCAAAATATGGAAGTTACTATATTGACTCAGTATTTTTCTCTTCCATCCAAAAAGTATTATTTGAATACATTCTGCAATACCTTTTCAATAATTTGGCAGAATATTTTTGATAGAGGGAACCCCAAATTAGTTCTAGGTAATTTACCTTTGATGCAACCTAAAGCATCAACATTATGTAGCTACAAAGAAGTAGAGAACACTTTTTGATAATTTCTATGTTTCTTAGAAACTATTGCATATTTTTTCAACACATGATCCTTTTAAAAATATGCTTCAACTATAGAATTTTTACCAAAAAAAAGTTTATCGACAAAATATTTATGGGATGAAAGGATTAAATTAGAGGAAAAATTAACACGAGTAAGAGTATGAGAATTTATAAGTTTAGCAATATTTATACCAAGAACACCAACTACAATAATGAAGAGGTAATGTAAGGTGAGGTCCCCCAATCTAAGGCCTCTCCCACTACTAAAAAACCTTTTATGACTACCATTTATGATGATAGAGAATCTAGGAATGGAAACACATTATTAGATTAGTTGAATCATATTTCTCGTAAATCCAAACTTTCTCAAGAAAACACAAAAATTCCTATGATACTCTATCATAAGATTTTAATTAAGAGCCATACCTTCCTTTCTTATTTTATCCATAGAATGAAATAACTCACAAGTGGTGAGGAAATAATTTATAATTTGTCTTTGCAAAACAAATCCTTTTCTATTTTAGAAAAATAATATTTGTGAGAAAATGCTAGATACAAAAAACTAGGATCTTAGAGGAAACCTTATAGATACTATTACAAAGGCTCATGGGTCGAAAGCCAGTTATAAAAGATGTACCTCCATTATTAGGAACAGGAGAAATGAATGTCTTATTGAATTTCCTTAGAAACCTTCCTAAATTAAAATTTTCTAGTAGTAGTAGTGATATTCTTCCCCATAATCTCTCAAAAATATTAAAAGAAAGGAGGGAAACCATTTGAACTTGGAGCCTTATAAGTACCAAAAGAGAAGGCATTAGTTTTAACTTATTCTATAGTCACCTCCTTAGTCATTATTTCATTATCTTCTTCATTCAAAATAGAATGGATCACTTCCAAAATATGAACACTATTATGCCTCAAATATTGGGTTTAAGACTTTAAGAGATTATGAAAAAAATGAGGACTCATGGCCCTAATCTCTTCTTCGTCTATAACCATTAAACCTATTGGAAGTTGTTGTCATTGATGTCAACATTAAGGAGATTGTTGGCAGTTGCTATCTTTGGTGTCAACATTGATTATTGGAAGATGGTTAGTCCTTGGCATTGGTTATCATTGTTATATTCAACTTGGTCCAACATTGTTTTTGATTAGAGGTGTGATCCTAAGAATTTTACCCTACTCTAACGTGCAAAATAACCTAAAAATGTGAATGATAAAAGACTAAGGACACTTCAAGATTAGCCTAAAGAGTGATGAAACAAGAAGGAAAATGGATAAAACAAGATGCAAACGATTTCAACTTCCTTGCTGTTGATGTCTCCTTGATTGGCCCTTGCTTGGGATGATTTTGTGTGCTCCTTAGATGATTTCTTGAGTGACTAAATGCAAGATTGAATGTGCAAAGTGATTAGAATGAATGGCTAGATGCTAGTAAAATGAGTGAGAATGCAAATTGACAACATGTAGTTATCAAATGGCTAAGTGTTTTTGAATGCCCTTGAGGAGGGGGTATTTATAGGAGAATTTGAATTCTCTAGAGAATTCAACGGTTGAGATTCATCCAACAAGGTCAAGATGAAGGGCTAAGGTGGGTTGAGAACCCACAAGCCCTCACATCTTGACATGTGGATGGTGAAGTGGGCAAGAGAAGATGAGGTGTAAGTGAGGTGTCAAAAAGGTACATGAGGTGGAGGAAGTACAAGTACCTTGCAAGTACATTGGGAGATGGGAAGAATCTTGGGTGAATAAAAGTGAATTAAAAATTTACAATGATTGGAAGAATCTGGTGGATAAGACAATGTTCCCAAAAGGTGGGAGTTTGTCACATGTGACTTGATGTGACAAGTCAAAGGTTCTAGAAGATGCATGGGAAAAGGGGATTCTTGGAGGAATAAAAGGAATTAAAATTTATTGGGGGATGGGGAGAGTTGACCAAAGTACGATTAAGATTAATTAATCGTAATTAGAAGATAAATGAGGATTAGAAGCCAACTTGCAAAAGTTGGAGGATGTGACACATCCTAAACAAGGATTAGGCATGTGCACATCCCTAATGAAGAAATTAGGAGATGGATTAGGATTAGATGAAAATGACATGTGAGGAATTAAATAAATGTATTATTTATTTAATTCATTTGATGAAAGGAGGATTAAAAGAGTAAAGTATTTAATTATTAATTAAATACCTTAGGGATTTGCAGAATTAAAGGTATTAATTAAATAATAGTAATATTACTTAATTAACTTGGATAAGAGGATGTTTAGACAAAAAGTGATAAATTTGGATAAATTAAGTGTCCAAATTTGGATGTCTACATTTTGCCCCTCTTTGAGATGGTGTTACAAAGTAGCACCATTTCAAAGAATATTAAAATATAGAACCCAGAAAGAGATGGTTAGATTGGAAAAGATGCCCTAGTCATCAAAGGGATGACTAGGAAGAAAGATGATGGGGGTGAAGATGAAGAGTAGGGATTGAGGATGCCCCCTCGAGAGGACATGCGGGTTGAAGAGAACATGTGTGTGCTCTCGAAATAGATGAGATGAGGGAGATGATGCGAAGTGATGGGTAAGAGAGTAAGAGAAGTGATAGGATATCGATGAAGCACAAATGGATTTGAGGATAAAAGGTGATGTTGCCCCAGTCAAGGTACAAGCCAAAATGGGTTGATGATGGACGGAGTGTTGTCAATGGGGGAATTAAGGATCCCGAAACAACACGAGGGTAGGGAAAGATACATCCCACTGAGTGGTATTGATGAGGGAAGGATACATCCCAAAACACCACTAAAGGATAGGGAAGAATACCTCCCGATGATGATGATGAAAGTGTTGTTGATGAGGGAAGGATACATCCCAAAACAACACCATAGGGATAGGGAATGATACTAATGGATGATGATGATAATGGGTCAAGGCTGGTAACGAGACTGGGGACAAGACCAAGGATTTGATTAGGTGATTTGTACAAGATTGAACAGATGAGGAGAAGATTGATATGTGAGATGGAGAGAAGGATCTTAAGATTTGGTTTGATATCCAAAGATTTGGACTGCAGATGGACTAAAGCTCAGATTAGGGGTTTGGTGAAGCTCAGGTTGGGATAAGATTAAAGCTCAGATGAGGATTGGATTGAAGACTAGAATGATGGAAGGATATGATTGGATTGATTCTACACCGAGTTCCGGGGTTTAAAGGGCGTAAGGTGTTGACAATCAGATTTTTCCCAATTTGACAATTTTCAAAAATTGTCAAATTTTGCCATTTTAGGAAACCTCATGGATAGACTTTTGGGAGTCCAAATTTTGTCCAAGAAATACCCAATATTGAGATAGGATGAATTTCCAACTAACATCCCAAATTCGAAATATGCATTTCGAGTTATGAGTGCAATTTTTTAAAATGTTGGAAAAAAACACTAAATTGGGATTTTGAGGGTCAAGATGAAAGTTTGAGGCCCCAAAAATGTGCCAAAACGGGTTCCAATGACTTTCAAAAAAACCAATTGGGAATCCACTTGTTATCCCATAACGCAACCACCCGTCAAATTTTAGCTCAAACGGACACCCGAGTCAAAAGTTATGGCCTCCGGAAGTTTCGGTGTAAAAATCAAAAATCAATTTTTAAAATTTCAACACATGGGTTTTGATGGCGGGGGGAAATTAGAAAATGGGTCGAGATCAGATTGTTGAAAAAAAGCCCAAAAATAGTAGAAAATTGGGGGGGAGGAAAAATGGGGTGGGGCGTAGCCGCCCCTATTCAGGGCGCCGCCGCCACCACGGCTGCGGCTGGGTAGTTCTGCCCCTGCCGGGAGCGGTTTTGCCCGGCTGCGGCCGGGCGGTTCCACCCCAACAGGGGGCGGTTCCGCCCGGCTGTGGTCGGGCGATTCCGCCCCGACCGGAGGTAGTTCCGCCCGGCTGCGGCTGGGCAGTTCCGCCCCGAAAGGGGGCGGGGGGAGCCAGAGGGGAGGACAGAGGAATACAAGGGGGAAGATAAAGGGCGAATAGATAGGAAAAAAGATGGAGGGATGGGGGGATTTGTGAAAAAGGATGAAGGGATGGGGAATACATGCAAGATGATAGAAATGAAATGCAATCCTAATGTAAGTTGCCAACTTCGGAGCACTGAGTTTTGCTATAGCATAAGACACCAAGTGCCAGGGTATGTGGAACCAAGGCGTAATAGTGGCGAATGCATGAAATAAACACAACAGACAAGAAGGCTATCCCAACACCCCAAAGTCACGAAGACCTTGGTCGGGCCAGGTATTGAGATAACCACAAGCACAAAAGGATTCCCCATCATAACACAAGACCTCGGGGATCTTGGTGGGTACTACGTGGGACAACCAAGAAGACACAATCAAACAAAAGAGCAAGATATGCCCCTATGTGGACCAATCAAAACACGCCATAATATGATGGATCATGGCGGCCTTGACAAGTGATGATAGGGAGCTCAAATGATAAACAAAAGCCAAAAGCATCAAAAGATCGCAATCAATTTCAAATGTCCTTTGCCATAGGATCAATGGGATAGATGGGATTGATGAGGTTTGTTAGGAAGGATGCATCTTGTTGAGACCAAAAATGATGGATACTAAACTAAAAAATCGTTATGATGCTGGGATGTTCAAAATCGATTGGATATCATGATCAAATGGATCTCGTTTGTTAAGAACGGCTAGATGAGGGCATAGCTTGACCACACGACACAAGAGAGACAAGACATGAGACTGACACAACCTAAAGACCTAGGGGCTCGGGGGCCGATCAAAGATTAGCCTTGCCTACGTGAAAACGCAGAGCCCTCATAGTTCGGTGAAAGGTGGATGACTGACCAAGATGGAGACCTTGATAGATGGTAAAGATAGGATGGAAAAAGGAGAAAGACCGATGATAGATGATAAAAGAGCAAAGTGGACAATGAAGATCGATGATGGAACCCCGGGGGCAGATCAAATGATCGACCTTGCCTGATAATAGCCTTGAGGGGAACAGCGTGGTTGACAAGACGAGGAAAACAATGGATAAGGATGATAAGATGGTAGGATAAGTGGATAAAAAAAGATGGGGCCAGGCTCACGACAAGATAGGATAGACTGTTGGATTGGATAGGATGATGACGATCACATAAAGTTCAAGGATGGGATAGTTATCGAAGCATTAAAATGACTTGGGATGATGATATGATAGATAGATGAGTGATGAAAAGTGATAGGGGATTGGAAAGATGTGCAAGAGAAGCAGGGGTGATGACGATGAGATAAATGGCATTGGGTTGCATGGGGGGAGGCCTATAGCCATATACCAATGACAAGGGATTGTGAGATGGGATGAGGATAAAGATGAAATAATGGATAGAGATATAGGGATGGGGAATGGGAGGGATTGTTTGGATGGATGGGAATATAAGGATTGGGAGATGAAAGGGATGCTAGGATAGATGGATACGAAGATAAGGATGGGGAGATGGAAGGGATGCTATGATAGATGGATAGGGACAGAAGGATTGGGAGATGAAAGGGATGCTAGGATAGATGATGTCTCCAAGGATTATGTCACAAAGGAAGCAGATTCCCCCACTCTAGATATGTCATATATGAGGAGGCATGAGGGATAAAAGACAAGTGGATGGGAAGAAAAAGGAGATAACTAGATGAGGATAGAATGGGTGGCTAAGGAATATGATAGAGCATGGATGAAGGGAATGTATACCAATAGGTGTCTAAAGCATGCATAGATAGGTGCCTCTATTTTGATCAAGATTACAAGAAGGATGGAGGGAATGGAAGATAAACGGGATATGATGGTAGGATGCGGAAGATAGGTGGGATGGGGGGATTTATGAAGAGGACGGATAACAAGAAGATGGGTGCATAGTTGGAAGTATAGCAGATGGAGGGAATGCATATCAGGAAGTTTCCCCCAAGTGCAGATGGGGATTTACGCATGATGCATATCTTCTAGGTTTTCATCATGGTACTTATCCAAGGCGCTTGTTTGCCAAGTTTTCACCATTGGACAAATTATTTCTCTTTACTATTTTTTTTTTATTTTTATTTTTTTTGACTTTTTGGATGTCATGCAGAAGGAGATGGGTAAGGATAAGGAAGTGGATAAGTAGATTTAGAAGACATGTGATAAGGATCAAGGTGTTATGAGCCCATGTTTGAAGTGACTATTGGATGTTGGTACAACCTTATGAGGATAAATGGATTATGCATAAGGATGAATTAGAGGGATTTGATGGGGTTGATACATGGGATAATGGATGGGATGTTGGAAAGGGTATGGATAGAATGATGGGGTGGATATGTGATGGGGAGATGTGTTCAGGACCAACATAGGTACATGTGGTGGTGGATGTGGAAAGATAATAGGATTAAGGGATGGAGAATGTGGGGATAATGGAGGAGATGGAATGGTGAATTTCGGGACATAAGGACCCAAAACAGACTTAGGAGATGAAATGGGTGTATGATGAGCTTTTGGATTAGCGACTTTGGATGTTCTTACAGATTTTTCATGTGATGGCATTGCATCTTTTTTCTTTGGGATCCACATAGTTTTGATCTTTGCTTTGGTAGACTGCGGCCTACAGTTTGGTGGATTTTGGATTTGATTTTCTTTGCTTTTAACATGTCTTTTAGAAGGGACATGGGAAGCTTTTGATTCATGTGGATGTTTAGATTGATGCATTTTTTCTTTAACAACCAAAGTGCTTTTAGTAGCAATGGGATGGGTGTGAGGAAATGGATGATGTGGAGTGATGGGGGTAGGAGTATAGGGATTATGTGTAGATGGAGGATGTTTAGGTAAGTGCCTTTGTTGATCTTGACTATGGGGTATGTGAGAGGGATGTTTATGATGGATGAGATGGATAGGTGATGAATGGATGAAAGGATGGATAGGGCCGAGATGGAGGAGGTGATTTTTGGGATATAGGGGCCCAAAATAGGCGTGAACTGGAGGAAACAAAGGGGCATGAGTAGATGGAGGAAGGAGTATAGGAGGGATTGTATGTGTAGATGGAGGATGTTTTAGGTAAGTACCTTTGTTGATCACGACTATATGGGGTATGTGAGAGGGATGTTTATGATGGATGAGATGGATAGGTGATGAATGGATGAAAGGATGGATAGGAGACGAGATGGAGGAGGTGATTTTGGGATAGGGGCCAAAAATGAAATGATAGGACCTAGAGAAACAAAGAGGCATGGTAGATGGAGGATTGGAGGAGATGGTAGATGGAGGGGATGTAAGGACCCAAAATGGATGGAAGCGAGATGGAGAAGATGGGGCGGTTTTGAGGTGTCTGATAGAAGGAGGAGGGATAGCCACATATGATGAGGTAGGCTGATGGGAGAAGAGCCAATATTTCTTTTGGAAAAGGCTCGTTGAGGACATCTAGAGGTTGTACCAATAATTTTGGATTGCGAGTCATGAGTAGTACATCTGAGACCTTGTGAATACAAATGTTTTGTATCTTGGATGGGCTCTATAATACCTTGCTCATGAGGCCTAAGCCTTTTTCCTTGATAGTTCATTCTACTTGAGTATTGATCTAGAGACAGGATTTTTGTTATTCTAGAAGAATGATGTGAGTTCATTATGAGGTGGAAGAGGAGGGTTGGTGTATATGCTTTGTTTTTCTTCTGCGAGGAGACCACCATGGAGGAATGTGAGAGGACTAAGGGGATATGCAAGTGGTGTGGGGATAGCATTTTTAGGCGATGATGGGGGATCATGAGAAGGAGATGATGGGATAGCAACATCAAGAGAGGGGGTAGGGGCCATGATAGGATCTGGATTTGTGGTAGTAGGCTCATCTCGCGATGGAGATGGAGATGGGCAGTGGAAGCTTGAATGACAAAGGGGATCATGGGATGGAATGGATGGGGGATTGTGATCTTGAGGTGGACTAAGATGGGATGGTAGGATCTTGAAGTCTAGAAGGGATATGTTATGCTTTGGATTGGAGCTCTTGTATGACTCATCGTAATGCGGGGAGAGCATGGTAATGGAGTCTTGTTGGGACTCTTCAAGTGGGGAAGATGGAGGGATGGAAGATTCATGAGGTTCATTGGAATGGGTTTTGGTGCTACTAGGAGTGGGAGTAGTGGATTGGATTTGGGTGGATCTAGGAGTAGAGGGAGTGGATTGGAATTGGGTGTATTCGATGGATTCGGTGGTTCTTGGAGTAGGAGGTGGGGGTTCAATGGATTTAGGGGGTTCAATGGTTTCAATGGTTTGAGCAGTACTAGGGGTGGTAACGTCAATAATAGGTGTGGTATGGAAAAGGGTCTCATCATTAGTGATCGTGGATGATGGATCTAGATGGCATGGTTTCATGACTTCAAGATGTGGAGTTGGGGATGGCTTCTTTGTAATGAGTCCTTGGAGAACTTCTGAAATGAGAGACTTGCATATGGTTGGCTTGGATGGGGTGGTAGAAATGGATGAGGGATTATGGATTGGTGGACTAGGGTTAGATGGAGGAATGGGATTGAATGTAGGACCATGAGTAGATGGGGGATTAGGATTGGATGGAGGACTAGGAGTAGATGGATGAATGGGATTGGATGGAGGACTAGGAGTAGATGGAGGACTAGGATTGGATGGAGGGTTAAGGGTAAGGATATTGGAGTGGTGAATTAAGATAGGGGGACATGGATTGTGGATTAGGACAAGAGGATATAGGTGGTGTAGTGGGACAAGAGGATGTGGGGGATGAATTATAATAAGGGTATTGGGATGGTGGATTAGGATGAGGAGACATGGATGTGGGATTAAGGTAAAAGGGTGTGGATGTAGGATTAATATGGGAAGATTGGGAAAGAGGATTACGATAAGGGGACATGGATGGGGAATTGTAATAGGAGTATTGGGATGGAAAATTACGATAAGAGGATGTAGATGTTGTATAAGAGGATGATGTAGATGAAGGACATAACAAATATGGGGATGAAGAAGATACTGGATATCCATTGTCAAAGGTGGCATAAGGAGCATGATTAGGCATGGATGAAGACATAACGGGATAGCTCATAGGAGTAATTGGATTTTGGAAAGTGGGTGGAGAAAGCTTACTAGATATGATAGTGTCAAGGGGATCTATGTCGTAAACCTCTTGATCGACAAGACTTTCATTATTGTCGTCAACGTAATTAGGGTTTCCCTTGACTACTATTGATGGAGGATGGGGATTCATGATGGTGAAAGGATAAAGAGGATGGATAAAAGATTTTGGATGGGAACGGATTACAGCTCAAATCGGGATTTTGGTCAAGCTCAGATCAGGATTGGACAAAAGCTCAGATTAGGATGATTGAATGATGCGATGGGATTGATTTTGATTTTGATGGGATTCGGTAGACGGATGATTGGATCGGGTAGATGATTTGATGAATTTGATTAAAGTACTAGATCAGTTTGATTGGATAGGATCAACTAATTAGATGATGTTGATTGGATAATTGTGATTGAATGAACTTGATATGATTGGTGTGCTTGGATTGATTAGATGATTGTATGTATTTGATTAGAGGAATGGATTGGTTTGATTAGATAGGAAGAAATAAAAGGTACCACTAGATAGAGCTCAAAAAATTGAGCAATTTTGGTTTTTGAATGAAGTTGATCTGATGCACGGTTTGTAAATGATGGCCTCGGGAAGTTAAAGGGGCGTAGTCAGCTTTCTACGATAAATCAGGGGCACAGTCAGCTTTCTGCAGTAAATCAGGGGCGTTGATAACTGCAATGCATCGAAGTCTTGGCAATAAAATTAGGAGCATTGGCGGCTACTTGATGAAGCCGAGGCTGGCCCGATATAAAATTAGAGCGTTGACAACAAAATCCAAAGTGTTGATAAAAGCACTGCACCTAAATAAAAGCAGTATGCGGCAGAATCGAGCTTTCATACGTAGCAAAAGCAGTAACTACGTAACTGAAAGCAAGGAAACTCGCTTCTGTGGTAAAGGCCGAGCTTGGTTTTGATGGCAATGGCTATGGTAAGGATGCAAAATGATAAAGTAAGGCCAAAGTATCAAAGATTTCACAGATTTTTCACAAGAAAACACTTCAAGCAAGCACAATCCTATGATTAATGTTAGGGGTATGGCTAGGCAAGGTCTTAGTCTAGGATGCACAAGGCTTCTAGGGAGTCCTCGATATACTCTCGGTACATGAGGCACAACCGTGAACACCAGCCCATCACAAGCGTGAGTCGGGAACCCCAGCGAGATACTGAAAGGCTCGGACCAACTCTTCACGTCTATCTAGGTATCACCCTAGCTTTGACGCTCTGCCAATTACGACGTGACTGGATTGGGGTACAACTTTCGTTCTCCCCCCTTTATATACCCCGCCGGTACGCGTGGTTGGAATCGTCCCTTGGGGTGATGAAATCCCCAAGCAGGTCCCACTAAAAAGAAGACACTAACCGCTTCCAACTACTCCCCAGGCTCACACGAAGTGCAAGGGGAAAGTGAAAACAAATTAATGCCCCCTTGGGTGACACAATAAAAGACAAGCACAACAAGCAATAAAGGCTACTTCCCCCTAATTAGACTATATTCGAACAATAAGGATAATTTTTTCAAAAATTTAATCAAATAGATGGCCCTGCAAGCAAATGTTAGCTATATTTTACTTCATTCTTGGTCAATTACATTGTAATATGCTGCAAAACGTTAGCAAAAAACACCAATATTCTTGCCAAAACAATGTTAGAGCGTTACTACTTGAAAATAGCAAAAAATGAGAGCAATAACGAAGTTAAAATGACTATTTTACCTTCCAAACTGTGCTATTTTGGGGCGCTTCCGCCTTTCTGCAGCAAAACAGGGGCGCTTCTGCCTTTCTACAGCAAAAACAGGGGTGCTTCCGCCTTTCTGCAGCAAAATAGGGGTGCTTCCACCTTTTTGCAGCAAAATGGGGGCGCTTCCACCTTTCTGTAGCAAGAGGTTAGAGGGCGCTTCCGCCTTTCTGCAGCAAGAGGTTAGATTTTTAAAAAGGAAAGTTGTACGCCCCACTGCAAGAAAGTGTTAGAAAAAACCTTCTAAGTACACACCTAACTACAACAAACTTTTAGAAGAAAATGAAATTGTCAGATATAGGGCGCTGCCACCTTTCTGCAATGGACAAGAGGGCACTTCCGCCTTTCTGCAGTAAAGCAGAGGGCGCTTCTGCCTTTCTGCGGTAAAGCAGAGGGCGCTTCCACCTTTCTATGGTAAAAAGGAGGGCGCTTCCGCCTTTCTACGACCTTTTTCTGCACAATACTTAGCAAAGATGAATGTTAAATGCAAGAACCCGTTTGTGGGTCCCACCGGGCGTGCCAAAATGTGATCCTAAGAATTTTACCCTACTCTAATGTGCAAAATAACTTAAAAATGCAAGTGATAAAAGACTAAGGACACTTCAAGATTAGCCTAAAGAGTGATGAAACAAGAAGGAAAATGGATAAAACAAGATGCAAACGATTTCACCTTCCTTGCTGTTGATGTCTCCTTGATTGGCCCTTGCTTGGGATGATTTTGTGTGCTCCTTAGATGATTTCTTGAGTGACTAAATGCAAGATTGAATGTGCAAAGTGATTAGAATGAATGGCTAGATGCTAGTAAAATGAGTGAGAATGCAAATTGACAGCATGTAGTTATCAAATGGCTAAGTGTTTTTGAAAATGCCCTTGAGGAGGGGGTATTTATAGGAGAATTTGAATTCTCTAGAGAATTCAACGGTTGAGATTCATCCAACAAGGTCAAAATGAAGGGCTATGGTGGTTGAGAACTCACAAGCCCTCACATCTTGACATGTGGATGGTGAAGTGGCCAAGAGAAGATGAGGTGGAAGTGAGGTGGCCAAAAGGTACATGATGTGGAGGAAGTACAAGTACCTTGCAAGTACATTGGGAGATGGGAAGAATCTTGGGTGAATAAAAGTGAATTTTAAATTCACAATGATTGGAAGAATCTTGGTGGATAAGACAAGGTTCCCAAAAGGTGGGAATTTGTCACATGTGACTTGATGTGACAAGTCAAAGGTTCTAGAAGATGCATGGGAAAAGGGGATTCTAGGAGGAATAAAAAGGAATTAAAAATTCCTTGGGGAATGGGGAGAGTTGACCAAGGTACTAATTAGGTTTGACTAATTAGTAATTAGAGGATAATTAGGGGTTAATGAGGATTAAAAGCCAACTTGCAAAAGTTGGAGGATGTGACACATCCTAATCAAGGATTAGGCATGTGCACATCCTTAATGAAGAGATTAGGAGATGGATTAGGATTAGATGAAAATGACATATGAGGAATTAAATAAATGTAATATTTATTTAATTTATTTGATGCAAGGAGGATTAAAGAGTAAAGTATTTAATTATTAATTAAATACCTTAGGATTTGGTAGAATTAAGGGTATTAATTAAATAATAGTAATATTACTTAATTAACTTGGATAAGAGGATGTTTAGATGAAAAGTGATAAATTTGGATAAATTAATGTCCAAATTTGGATGTCTACACATTTAATAGAAAATATGTGAACGAAAACAAAAAACTGAAAACAACAAAATGAAATGCAGAAATAAATGTTTTAGTGCCTAGTAAATCAAGAAATGACCCTGATTAGGGACTCATTCACCCTATGGTGAATGAGTCCTAGGTTAGGGATTTAAAAAAAAAAAAATTAACATATTTTTGAGATGATTTTAGTGGTTTCCAGATTTTGATCAGAAATAACAAGTTACAGTTTGATTAAATTCTATGAATTTAATGTTGAATGTAATTGCAAAATGTGATAAAATGACAAACTAGGAGACCTAATTTGATATGCAATTTTGTTTCAATTTTCAAATGCAAATGAATATGATGCAATGCTATGTAAATGATATACAAAATGACTTTTTTTTTCTTTCTATTTTTCAGATTTAAAGAATGCAAAAATGTAATCCTAAAACCCTTAAATCAAATGCAAAGTTAAGTGCAAACTAGACAACCTAAATGAGACACAATTCAATGGAATGAAATAAAAATGAATGCAAGATCTAAATCTAGGGTGCAAATGGACTCCAAAATTAGAAAGTTTTAATGCTCAAACTCAGGTTCACCACAATGAAACATCGTAAAAAATGGGGCTATATAGAAGGGCATTAACTTAAATGATAGTAAATAACCCTATTCTCCACTATTCCATTCAAGAAATGAGATCCAAACAATGAAATGACTGTCAACTAAAAGGTGAGTCAAATCAAGGTATGAATCTACAAATTTCCCTTTTATGTAAGGACGGGGGTACAAGTCAAACAACACTTTGGGGAGAAAGATTAAAAATAGAAAGTCAAACCCAAAATGTAAGCTATAAAGTGTAGCTAGAAGATTAATCTCAATTCTGATGGAACCAAAAATCAAATTGTAGATCTAAGAACATGGGAAAGTGATGTGTACCAATCACCAAAAGTGATTTTTTAAAGCTCATTGAGGACTCATTTTCCCTATGGTGAATGGGTCCTGGCTAGGGCTCCTAAAAATATATTTTTGGGTTTTTTTCTGCTATGTATGTACTCCCAGATTCCTGAATATCAAGATTCGAAAGCCGAAAATAAATTTTGTAGGTTGATTTTCATGAAATTTCAAGAATGATGACAACAAATACAACTTTCAAAACTTTGCAATTTTTTCTCTTCAATAGATCTTCCACCTAGAATTTGCAAACACACATCAAGAGGGGAAAAATATTGTTTTGTTAGGTGAATGGGATTTTTCCTTGGTAAAACCCCATTTTGGTAATTAAACCTTGAAATGAAATGAAATATCATGAAGGAATGATGAATGAACAAATGCAATGTCACAACTCACCAAAACCTTGTTTGAACCTTAGAATATGGATCTGCAACTTGCATGAAATGACTTCAATAGATGTGGATCTTGATCATAAAACTTGATTTGAAACAATTACTTTGAATGATTGAACATGGATCTTGAACACTACATCAACATATTAGCTCAAATAACATGCTTGATGCAAGAAAGATTTGATATGATAATGGAATCTTTATTGCTATAATAATCTTCAATAACTCTACCCTTGAATGCCTTGAAATTCTCTTGAAATGCTCTTGATAATGCTCTAGTTTGATCTCATGAATTCACATAAAATCCTTAGGTGAAACATAGTGAAATGACCTCTTATTTATACATATGTTAAAATGAATTCCTAAAATTCAAATTACATAAGCTGACATGTGAATACACATTTGAAATCATTGAAAAACTGCCAAAAACATATTTGAAATTTAGGTCCTAGGCCTAAGTGAGGACCCATTCACCCTTGGGAAAATGGGTCCTAGGTCATTTACCTAGGACACACATTCTCTAATGCTAAGTGTTATGTTATGGCATTGATGAATGTCAAGTTTTACCCTTCGTAAATTGCAATTAATTAGGCTTGGATTTGAATTAAAGGGGCCAATTAAGGCATAATTAAATTCAATTAATTAATAGTGTGAAAGTGTTTAAAGGTACACCTTACAACACCAAAAATAAGGCATAATTAAGTCCATTTGAATTAATAAGACCCTAAACTTAATGTGAATATGTAAAATACATATTACAACACTAAATTAAGGCATAATTTAGTCCTTTTATTAATATTATTTCCCAAATTAAGTGTGAAAAGGGGATAATTTTTCATACACTACAAGAAGAGACAAAACAAAAACCATAGAAAAATTATTCCTATTTGAATCCATATGGGAAAGATAGGATATCGATGAAGATAAACCAAAATTACTTGACTTTGTATCTTCACTAAGAAAAGAAGTATTAGACTAGTATACAAAGACCTACCCGAAACATGGGAAAATTTGGAATGATGTGAAAGAAGATTTTCTAGAAAACTTTGACACTCTAGATATTCCAATAGAGAGTATTAGAAAAATGAGGGACCCAATACAAGGGGAAGAAGAATCAATGAAAGAATATGAAAAAATATTTAAAGAAGTCTATTGCAAATTAAAAAAACCCCTCACAAAGCAACAAAAGATTGAATGGTTCATTTTTGGACTATATAAAGATATAAGAGTAGCCTTAGATGGAAGAATATTCAATACTTACACAAACTTGATCTCAATGGAATACCGCATAGAAGCCCAAACTAGGAATAGACCTCATAAAGATGACATAAAGGAGAATCTCAAGAAATTACAATTATCAGTAGAGAAATGAACTACATAGAACAAAATTTTGGCAAGAGGAGAAACAAAGAAAGGAAAAGAAATTTGGTGCACATAGTGCTCAAGGGAAGGTCGCCTCTAGAATGATTGTCTTAAAGCCCAAAGAGAAAGAACTGTAGCCACACTACATGTAGATTTGAAGACAATACCAGTTAAAATAAATACACTATATTCTAAAACTTGTCAAGAATGGGATAGTCACCTCATTGAGGATTATCCTGCAAACCAATTTCAAATTTGAAACACAATGAATCATCCTAATCCAAGGTTCCCTATGAACTATAATTGTAAGATAGATAGGAAAATTGAATATGTTAAGGGACTTGTGAAAGGACCTCTATATGTTGTAGGTTATAAACAACCAGCATGGATAGATAATAGAAGTGCATATGCATTACAAAATAATCCATTGCTAGATTACATGGGAGATAATAGGCAATCAAACTATTGAGGAGGAAGAGGATGTGGTAGAAATAATTAACTAAGAAGTGATTTCACATACTATAACTATGAAAAGATAGTTCATTATGTTGGAATCAAGCAACATTGAGAGGGGGGTGAATCAGTGTTGTACAATTTTTAGCTTTATTAATCTGATCAACAAAGTATTGATAACATTTAACCAAAAGAAATATGCATAAACATAAAGTAAGCAACCACAACACCATAACACAATGATTTTACGTGGAAACCCTATTAGGGGAAAAACCATGGTGGATGGCCAATCCACAATATAGTCAAAGTATACTCAAAAGGAATAATTTCAAAATGGGAATGCACTTACATTTAGGAACATTGCCTAGAGCTCACTGCTCAAAATAAGAAAGATTCATTGCCTTACAAAAATTTGGAATACTTCCAAATATTTGAACTGAGAAAGTAGCATCTACAAATGCTTGATTATAGTTTTGGTTAGGCTCAACAATCAGATTCTGCTCCTTCAGACTGGTTTTGCTCTTCACTCTGCTCTGCCTTAATTTGCTTCACAAAATACTTAATGCACAAGTGAAACTACACTTAATCGCTTCCTTTATCTTCTGATATTCACAACATACATCAACTCACACTGAAAACACATCAAAATGATATAATCGATCACTTATATATATCCGCTACAAGAGATTTGATTGCTTTAGATTGGCTTCAACAAAACAAGAAGTATTCATGAACTGTCAGCGTTAAATCATCAAAACATTCAATGTGAATCCACAAGAGTCAGCCACAGTATAGTGATGACCCAAATTAAGATGCTCGACCACAAAAATCATTTAAACAATAATTCCTCATATATCTTCGAATCATCATATTCACTAGGTTGGCCTTCAAACATTGACGAACAAAAAATTAGTTCACCGAACCTTCTAACTTTCACCCAAATCGATATGAGGCACCAAGATTTTCAGATAACAAATATTATGCATTGAGAAATACTCCCTTGAGATCCACAACACAAAATAGCAACAAAAAATCTGCATATGAATTGAAGAACACGAAGTTACCGAATGCTCTGTTCTAACATAATAGATATACACTGATCTTCAATCTGTCTACCCGTATGAACAAAATGTAATGTGTGGATCGACTAGCTAACAAGGGTTTCCATAAATGACAACACCATAAAATTCATGCAGTGTCTCTTGCCAACAATCTCCCCCTTGGCATTGATGGCAACACTTAGTGAAAATTTGACTAAGTGTTGGATCAATACCAACAAAAATACACTTCCAACCAAAACTCCAAAAAGATCTTCAAAACTATAGCTCCCCCTTAGATGAATATACATTTTTCACTATTCTACTCTCCCCCTTTGACATCAATGGAAAATATAGGGAATCTGCATACAAAAACTCAACAAAAACTTCATGCTACATGAGTACAACAATTTACACAAATTTGAAAATGTCTACAAAATTTGTTTTCAACAAGTGCAAGCTTGAGTCCCAACACTTCTTAAGACTCTCCAAAATAGTTATATGACCACAAAGAAAATAAGATTTCATCTCAGCAGTTTCCATATTTGCAAGGTCACTCACCGCCAAAGCATCTTGTGCTTCCTTCAAAGCATTCAACATAGTTTCCATTTTCAGACCAGTTAAAACTCTGAGTTCATAGGATCTTCCCATAATTCTATCATTTTCATGCTTCAAACTCTTTATTTTTTCAAGTAAAGAGATAAATGGACCTTCTTGTGTTCCAATAGAAATAGTTAAAGGATCAAAACCATCAAAAATAGCAACTAACTCTTTCTCATGATCCTTAACCTTCTTCTCATTTTCCTCAGTAAGTTTTGACAAAGACAATCATGAATTATAAAATTTTCCACCTTCAGATAGAGCATTATGAACATTCTTCACACAGGTAGCTAATGAAGATTTGTCTCTAGCTATCATACCTTTTGACATCAAACTCCTTCTAAACTTTGACCAAAGCTGACTTCTCAAGTGACTCAAAATGAGTACTTACCAAATTTATAAGTCTCTTCAGCTCACTGGAGGAGGAACCAGATTGATCCTTGACATGAGTAGGCATGTTCCTCTCCAGAATACTAGATGCAAGTTTCAACAATTTGTTGTCCTTAATGTGGAATTTCAAAATTTCTTCCCTAGCCTTTGCTTGTGCAAACGATGCAACTTTCATTTTCTAAATTGGGAACAAAGTAGATAAATGAATAGGGGCATCTCCCAACTCAAGATCAAAATCTTCTTTTTGCTCATCCAAAAATCTCTTCACTCCCCCTGCAGTGTCTCTTGCTTCCATTAGAATTTCCTTGACTTTAGCCTTCTTTTCTTCACCTTTTGGTTCTTCAATAACTATTTCTTGATTTCCTTTAGGAGCTTCAACTTCTTCATTTGGGATCTCGTTTCCTTCAGCTAATGCCACCTTAGGAGCTTCAATCTCCATAGGTACTTTTGTATTATCCAAATTAGGAGGATTATGAATATCCTCAGTATCTACATTCACTTCCTCATTTACCAGATCAGATACAACATCTTCAACATTCACTTCTTCAACATTGATCTTGTTCCTTGACATAAATGCTTCTAGGATTTTCTTGGTTTCATCAGCAACAATATCAATTTCACCGATCATAAGTTTGTTCACCCTTGTTTTGATTTTAAATTCCTTCTTGGCTTTGTTCAGGAGTGACTTCATCTCTTCAACAAACATTTCTAGACATAAGTTTGCAAGAATTCTCTTTCTCATATGCTCTTCTTTTGTCCTAGCATTTACTCTTCTCATTTCCAAAACCTCTTATAGACTCTTAGGTAAACTAGACATAATTTCAACAAGAACTTTATTAAAAATATTCAAATGTTTTATTGTTGCCTCCTCAAGAATTATTTTTCCTGATTCATCAAAATTTTCATACCATTTGTAGAGAGGCTTGAGGTTTCCATCCTTTACAACAACATTCTCAACTTCTTCAATTGTCATACATGGTTTGCTAATTTTTTCCTTCTTCTTTGCATTTTCTTCTTCACCGAAATATTTTCTCTTGGTTACCTTTGTAGCCTGAGTGTCGGTAGCCTTTATTTCTTTCACAACTTCATCTGACTCAATCTCCTCACTTTCTGAGACAACTTCATAGGTTCTTGTGCTCTTATTTTTCTTCCTCTTACCAGAAGCCTTGTCTCGAGCTTCTGTAGGGGCTGACTTCTCTACATGACCGGATAGGAGTACAAAACTCCTTGTTGTTCTAGTTTAGGTAGAGGATGCTACCGGACTAGTAGATTTAGTTTTGGGTTCTTTCCCCTTTTCAACTTCTTCCTGATCTCTCTTCCTTTTGGATTCTCTTACTAATTTTGCAGATATTCCCATACTTTCTGCAAAGACTTCCACTTCTTTCCTTACTCTTACTATTTTTGGCTTCTTAATTTCTCATGGACTTGCATGCTCTTTTCTGCATAAGTTCCAAACCTTTCTTCTAACTAATCCAAAGGTTTACTCAACAAATGTTGTGCATATAGCTCCAAGATTCCTTCCTCGATTGCATATCCCATTGGCATAATCCAAACAGTTATGGGATCAGTTGCTTCCATTAAGCATTGATCAATATTTGTGCGATAAAACAAATTGTGTCCTAGTACTTCTCAACAATAGAAGTAGGAATCCTTTCCCTTGCTTGCATTTCATTCTGAAATTTCTTGAGATATCCCCAGATTGCAGTTTTCCTAGCTTGACTATCACCAAAATTGAGTAACATGTCTCTAATTTGAACACCAACAAGCTTATCACCTCTTTGCTAGACCACTTTCCTGACTCCCAAAACTTCATTCATGAAATAAAATAATAAACACCGTAGCAGATTACTGTATTTAAAAGAATTATTATTTTCTTTATCTTCACAAGATTCTCCATAAGTTGACTTTGAAGCAATTCACACAAGTCATACTCTGCATTCTCCCTAACCATATGATAAGCTACATATATGGTAGTACCAGATACCAAATTTTCTCTATTGGAGTGATATATCTTATAACCAATGACCATCAAGGAAAATTTTACATCCACATCTATGATGTTATCAATTGTCATTGCTATTTTGTCAAATGTCGAACCAGTTGCATCTGTGACTATCTAATTCTTTACTAACTTCAAAATAGGCAAACCATCAGAAGAATTTAAACCTATAATTTCTCTTATAGCTTCTTCATTAGCTTGAAAGTTTGATTCAACCACATAAATTCTACATGGACTCGACTCAAGATATACCAAACCCATTCGCTTTCATCGAACAAGGGTAATTTCACAAACTGTGTGAATTTCTTCTCCTCTAGGATTTTGAATTCAGGATTGACAAGGAAATCTTCTCCAACAATGTGTTTGGAATATAAATTTAGCAATTGTGAGCTTCCTAGCTCCTCAATATTAGCATGAACACATACCCTAATATCTTCAATGTGTAAAAATCCGTACGACATAGATAAAACTGCACCTAAGGGCTCGGTCTCAACTGACTTGAAAGGGTTCCATTTAAATTTTGGACAGGGTCTATCCTTTACTTCAACCAACAATGGAATAGCCATTTCAACAAATTCACAAGTTTGCAAGATTTCTTGATAAATAGCTTTTTGTCGAAGTAGGATTTGAGCTTCAAATCGTCTTCACACTTGAATTCTCCCAAATTTTGTCAAAGTTCACTCTAGATCTCAAAAAATTCTTCTTCTCAAAGTTTAAAGTGACAAATGAAAGATAGAAATGACCTTTTCATCACTTGCATACCTAAATTTTTGACATAATAAATGATTTTTCCCTAACTCATCTAGATACCCTATTTTCATATACTGTGAAAGATAACTCTTCTGTGGACCTTCAATTTTGCTTAAATACTCTCTCCAATTTTTCAGCAGCATCTGTGGATCACCAATGCAATTACTGAACTCATCCACATCTCAGTGTCAATCACCAATAGGGAGCTTGAAATATTTTCTTGACAGATCCCCCTAGGCTAAAATCCTAAAAACTAATTCCAAGAGGTATTACCAAAAGTTGATTCTGGTGCTGCCTCATTTTCTGCAATAGAGGGACTCTTCTTTACCCAAGTTTTCTTCATCTACTTTTTGATCTGATATGTAGTAGCCTTCCCTTTTCCTTTTACATCCTTTTACATCCTTTTTCATGTTTCTTCTTTGATTTACCAGACCTCCTCTATAGAATCTAGCAATATGAACGGTTTTGTTACAATTGTAGCACATCACATTTCTTTGCCCAGACTAGTTGTTCCACTAATTTTCTCTCAATCTGAATTGGTTAGAAATATGGCCAAATCTATTGCATGTATAACATCTGACATCTCTATGAAAGTTGTTCACCACATTTCTACATTCATTTGACTTATGACCATACTTGTTACATTTAAAGCACTGACCAGAGAATGATGGACCATTTGAATTCATTCTGCTTCTGCATTGAGTTGCCATATGACCAAATTTATTGCAAGTAAAAAAATAACCATTGAACCTCTGAGCATGAGGTTGTCTTACCAGATACCTTCTAGTGTTGTTCATCTAATTTCCTTGCCTGAATCTCCTTTGTCCAAAATTCCTTTGTCTAGAATTCCTTTGTCCAGATCTGGAGCTTTCACCTTCCTCATATCCAAGTCCTCGCTTGTCACCATCAATACTCTGACCTTTAATCAATTCATAAAGCTTAGCTGAGCTAACCTTGAACTTCTCCTTGTACTCATTTGCAGTAGCAAGTTCATCTCTGAGATCAACAATGTGCTTTTGAAGTTCTTCCTAATTGTGTTTGGTTTGTTCTAACTCCTATTCCAATTGAATGAATCCATCAGTAATTCGATTGCATTCTTTAGATTTCTCTTTTAGGGAATGGGAAAGTTTTTTTTTCATTCTTCTTTTTATCTTGAATCTCCTTAGTCATTCTTATCATAATAGATTCCATCTCATGCTTCAGAACTGTATTCTCTCACGACAAAATTTTCACATTCTTCTATCTTTTCCTTTAGGGCTTGACTTAGTTGTTCATCTTCAATG